>VWYK01097840.1:0-15764 GCA_013399775.1 Semnornis frantzii
CCCTTTCCTTTCTATTAAGATCTAGGGGAAAAAAGAAAAGGAAGTGCCAAATTATCACCTTTGTTGCATCTATGTAAGTGCTAAATGTAATTTCAAGCTCTCCTACAGACCACTCTTTGGTCTACTCAGAATATTTTTACCAGCTCGTTGTTTCACTTGCAGGGGACATGATTTTCTACCACAAGAGTTAAATCAATACCATTTTATAAATCGTATGAGTGTAAAAGCTCTCTGTAGCTGGCTAGTATATTGCCCTTTCTGGACTGACATAAGATCTATTATGACAGGTAACCCTAACACAAATATACATGGCTCTACTCTTATGGTGCTGTGCTATTTTTACTACCCTAGAATCTTGAAAGCAACTTCATTGTTTTGCTATAAAAAGCTCTACTAATTTTATTTAATACTTGTGCTTCAGATCTTTCCCTCTTTTCTCCAGCTTATAGTGAAGATGACACTAATTTTGTTCCACCTACTGCATGTCTTGCTTGTCTAAATACACTATTTCTTTAGATCAGAGTCATTTATTTAAAGCAAGAATGTGTGTATATACACATATTGTGTTCTGAGCATTCTGAATACAATGATAGCTGCTCAGGAAATGCTGGCAAAGGGATGCGCTGGCCTTTGCCCCATTTAACATCTTTAAAGATATTTGAAAGTAAACCATAAAGATGCACCTCTGAGCTCATCAGTGGTCATGGGCTAGATGTAAAATTTACTGAGTGAAACTTGAGTGCATGAGAAATACCCAAACTGCAGCTAACTGTCATAGAAAGGGGTGTACAGTTTGGATCTTATAGAATTAGGACCGTTTGGCAATATTATGACACTAGAAGAATTAATGGTAGGAAAATTCTTAACCATAGTCTATCTATATCTAGATAGACATAGGAGCGAAGAGATATGAATGTAGGTATAGATACAGATATAGATTAGATATAGATGACATATAGATTGTATAGGTAGTAGAGGGGAGAAATGTCTAAGTATTGAAAGTCTGAATACTGGGATAAAATTCTGAGTTTCAGAGCTCCCATCTGTGGCACACAGCCACCACACTGAACTCAGTAGGGCATCCTCCAGATGTCAATCGAGTCATTTCAAAACTGCAACAAGAACTGTCAGGCAACACACATAGGCTGCTGTTCTACCACCATAAGTGACTTCACAGCATTTGCATAGCTGAGAATACAACATGGGAATGACACTCTTGACTGGCTCAGTGGCCCAGTTTGTCTGCTTTGGAGGATTGTTTATTATTATCCTCTTAAATGAGTCACTTTCATGTGCATCTTATCAGCCCAGGTAAGTAGACAGGCTGTCGAGAGAAGAAACTGTCTTTGCTTTTCATTTTGACCTTTATCTGGCAATTTATCCTTTAAAAACTTAGACTTACTTTTTACAGTATTTATCCTATTTAATGCCACCTAATCTCTTCATGTCAGTCTAACCCATCCATGCCAAGTCCTCTTTTTATTATTGCCAATACTGGATCGTCTTTATTTACCACAGTCATCCTCACTGCATCTTCTGAGGAATCATAGAATCATTTTGATTGGAAATGACCTTAAAGATCATCAAGTCTGACCATTTTCTAATTCCACCCAGGCTGCTGCTAAACCGTGTACCTCAGCATCACAATTCCACATCTTTGAAACACCTCCAGGCATGG
Source organism: Semnornis frantzii (assembly GCA_013399775.1). NCBI lineage: Eukaryota > Metazoa > Chordata > Aves > Piciformes > Ramphastidae > Semnornis > Semnornis frantzii. The sequence goes on from VWYK01097840.1 coordinate 1,679, forward strand.
GGATCCAACTGCCTCTCTAGGGAGCCTGTTCCAGTGTTTGAGAAGCCTTTCAGTGAAGAAGGACCAGCTAGGTCCTGAGTTTTGCTGCAGCTCCACAAGACTTAGTATTGGGTTACCACAGATTACTCTGCTTTTCAGCACCTTTGTTTTACATGAAAACCAGGTTCTTTTGGTCCATGAATATTTAGTCTTTTCCACAGGCTTTGACGATATCTGGCAATACCTTTCTGAATTCCATTAGCTGTCTGGGTCCAAGGTTGCTGCAGCTTTGATGCAGAGTTTTTTGTCCTCTGATGACAGCTGGAATGCAACTATCTGTAACTACGCTGCAGGGCTGAGCCTTTGCTGGAGAAATTAATTTGCTGCCACCTTCTCTGCTCAAGTTGCCCTTAAAAGTTTGGTTGTTTGCTATGCTAACCTCAGGATAATACCCCAAATGAAAGGAGAGGTGATGAGAACTGCTAAATAAAATGAGTGAGCCATCCAAAACCCATCAGTGTATGCTGACTCAGCAAATCTGGGAGATTCCCACCGCTTACAGATTTAGTACAAGATGTGGCAGGGGATTTGCTCAGTGTTCTGATGTTCATTCTCCTCCCTTTCAAGTAACAAAAGCCAGGCTCAGGCTGAACTCTGCCATGCAGAGACTAAGTTTATGTGCTCAAACGTCACCCAGCCACATCAATTAAGTAACCATTCTGATTCACTGTGTCTCTAGATACTAAGAAACACCTTGTTATGACTGTATGTTTTTTAGCTAGTTTGAGCCCTCCAACAAATTAAAATTAGAGAACTAACACCAATGGTTTGTTATCTCACAGGGGAGCAGCATGAGCTCTCAGCTGTGTTAGGATGGGCTTTCTGTAGTGACAGGCAACTTCCACCTAGTCTGAACATTTCTTTTGATGCTTTCCTCATCAATCCAGGCTCTGTTGCCCACAGGAGACCATGGTGCAGGACTCACCCCATTGCCTGCTGCCCCAGTGAGCCTGTGGCCTGTGGCAATGGGACTTAAAAGCAGCCAGAGAAGGGGCCAATGCTGTCTTCACTGGTCTTCAGCCAGTTTCTAGCTGGTCCTCAGTTCACTTTGATATTTCCAAATTTCTCCTGAATTTTTCTTTGCAACTCAGAAAAAAACATGAACAAAGATCCAGGTGAATCACTAGAATCCCTGTGCCAATTTACCCACCTTGGTCCTGTCACCCAAAATCCAGATCAGTGTTGAGGGACTGCAAAGTGAAAGTGGGGTAAGAGGACAGTAGAGTGGGAGGATCCCAGGTTTGAGTTTTCTTATATTGAGCAGGAGTTTTTTTGTCTTTGTCAGAGACATCAATTGCCACATTTAGGCCTGACTCAGCCTCAATTTACAAAGAAAGGAAATATATGTATAAACTCTACAAGAAAAATTACACCAATCAAAGCATTCATAAAGCTGTGTATAGTCACACACAAATCTAAAGACATACAGAATTATGACTAAACTATTTTTCAAAGAAGTTCTCTTTTAATTGGCACAAGGTGTTGAATTATGCAGAACAGATCTCCACAGAGATACTTTTTTTTAGTATAAAGTTAATTACTTTGTCTTGGCTTGCATGAGGAAGCACAATACTTTTTGCACTGCCTCTTTGTATCAGAGACAGCTACTATCCATGTTATTCTGTTCGTGTAATAAAAAATCAAATTGCATCAATTCCTTAACAAAGCACAGCAGAGGTTTCCCTTAATAGAATCCTTATTAGAGAATCAGATACAGTTGTCTCCAAAGAAAGGATTTTTTAACGGTACTGGGATTTCTCTGTAGTTGATCTAATGATCAAGCAACACTGGAATTAGATGCTGGGAGATGTCAGCATAAAACGGAATAAAAACTGGTGGGTGGAAGAAGAGGCAGCTAAGATACTCTCTTCTGTAGACATAATTCAATGGAATGTTTTTATTTTATGAGCCAGGTTGAGGGTGAGAAGGGCAGAAATACTGTCAGTGAATGTTTTGATTCTTCCACTGCTATCTGCATAGACATTTATAGACATTTCTATTTCACCCCTAGATAAGGCCAGGTTTACAAACCAAAACTCATTCCACACCCATTCCTGAAGCTGCAGCATGGGAATCACAGGGAAAACAGAGATTTGGGGAATTCTGCTGTGATAGAATTCAACTTCTTTCCGGTGCCCCAAAACTGCAAACATCTCAAGAGGCCTGTTCTGAACTTGAGAAGGTGTAAGGAAGCAAGTGATTTTTGCATGCCTTTCTTTTTGCTGAGAACAGTTTAAATAGACTTACTCATAGGCCGAAATGGTATTCAGTTTGTGCCCTGAAGCATGAGGATTGATAGCCCTTGTCATTTGCTCCCAGCTAGTGTAACTGCCGTTATCTTAGCAAAGCACACCCCGTTGCCATCGGACCCCTCTGGAGAACAATTAGCTGAGCTCGGCAGCTGAAATCATGACAGCGGGGCAGTGGCAGTGCAGCTGCAGTCGGGCAGCATGAAAAAATGGACCCTGTGTACGTCTCAGAGTGGTTGTTCACAGGACCCCAAGCTGTGGCTGGTGACACTCGTGATGGCAGAAGACTGGCAGGGTGTTTAGAGGCAGCTGTCAAGGCTGGCCAACCAACAGCCACTACAAACTCTTCCTGGTGATTTGAGGACTTCAGAGATTCAGAGGTTTGAAATCCCAGTCTGTGATATTTTAAATTACTAGTGCCAGACACCTCAGCCACCAACATTTAGGGTATTCTTGGACACTGCCTTTAATTTATCAGATCACAGTGGCTATGTAGACTTCACTGTATGCTCCAAGCTTGTGTCCAAACTGATGCTGATTGTAAAACACCAGGCATCACCATGTCACTCAGGTTTATCCTCCCTGCTGCAGCGTCCTCTCACTCCAGCCCTCCAGAGCTGCTGAACTGGGGAAAGTGAAATCACCTCAAAAACATATTCTGCTTTGGAGTCATTTTCTCTCCTGGCATGCTGTTATGTAAAACAATTTCATAGACCAGGATTTCAAAAGGCAACCAGTTTACCCACCTCTTCCTTTCTGGCTGCAATGCTTTAGAATTGTGTGGGCAGCACCAGAAATACCGAGATTAAAGATCCAACAAGGTAGGGCTTCAAGATTTGGAGGAGGAAATGATGGCCAGAGGAAAGAAGCAGGAGCAAAAGCATTGTTTGCCAAAGCTGGGGGCTTGCCCCAAACTGCTGTGGATCTGGATCAGAGTGTACTACAGAGAAAGGTCCATTTCCCCTTTCTTCATTGTCTTCACTCCTTAGACAGTCAAAAGGACCGTTTCTCTTCTTGGGGGATCTACCAAAAGTGAAACCAAAGCCACTGCTGGTACCTGTCTGTGACAGTGACAAATACACGTGCTGAGGCTGATGCAGAAGTCACAGCTGCATCAACTGCTTGATTCAAAAAAAAAAAAAAAATAAAATAAAATAAAAGCAAGTGGAAGCACGTTCAGCAGCACTTTCTGGATTTGGTCCCTCTTACATGAGATGCCTGAGATGTCACCCTCACACCCTGCTACCATCAGCAGCCATAGATGGGACCTTCCAGAATGGCTGTGAATTATCCTAATTTCTAAAACTGTTACGCAGCTCTCTCCAAGTGCAGTATAAAGCTTTGGTGACTTTGCCACTATCTTAGACCTCCAACAAAATATTGTGAGTGCAAAGATACAGGTCTAATCACCCATCTTAACCATAAATCATCTGCTTAAAATTAAACATGTGCCCTGATGATCTGCACATCCTGCTTTTTAAGTAAAAAGCTACCTGTAATAATTTGAACAAGCATTAGCTGTTGAACATGAGTGTATTATAAAGCACACTTTAAAATGGCCCACAGGACATAACCAACATAGGTTTTGCACAGCTCCAATATCAACCCCTTTGCAGTTTGCATTGCTGGAACGGGGCATTTGTTCCTGGACTCTGAATTTTTGTTTCCCACCTACCTCAGGCAAGTGCCAGGAAAAAGTACAAAGGACTCACTGCCAGCTTGCAGAGGTATCTGAAGACAGGAGGCAAGTTTAAGTGGAGTTTGGCATCCCATGGGGTGAACTCTTCCTGACAGCCAAAGCAAAGATATTGAGCACTATCATTCTCTACTGTGCACATCTTTGCCTGACCTTATCCTGGATGCATCCCCTTTGACTTATTTTTTAAAGTGCCTAATAGATTTTCTTTAGCTTGAGGCAGAGCAAACCTCTGCTGGATTGAACTAATGTAGAAGTATTAGAAAAGATTGGTGCTGGGAATTTTTTTCCCTCTTCCTCTTGCTGTGCAATAGGAAGAAAATGTATGACCTAAATCTGCCAAGCACCTTCAAATGGAAGGAAGAAACACATGTGGAAAAGCCTTAGCAAGCCACCCAGCTCCCTTTAATTATGATGAGAAAGCCAACATTGCTAAATGAATAGGAAATAAATTGAATAAGTATTAAATGATTATAGTTTCCCTCACATATTTCTTTTCATATATTCACTAGCAGATAGTTTTACAACATAAATAAATCTTTTCAGATGTAAACAAGTCTTCAGTACGTACTACTCGAGTAGCCTGTGGAGCTGTCGGCTGCTGGATGGGAAGGGAATCGGCGATCTCCAGCACCCTCTGCAGCATCCTCGCCAAAATACAGGCTCGGAGTACGCATCGCAAGGAAAGGCACACAAATCCCTATCTTTGGGTTACGAATCTCTGGGACCTAAAACAGGAAAATGCACTTACATGCAGAGTTTAATACTACCAGTTTCTTGTTATTTCTTGGTTTCATCCCTATGTAGAAGGAAAAGTTTTTCTGAAATCACAAATCTTTGTAGGGTGGGAAATGTGATTCCTGTTAGAGCCCACTTTCTGGGTGCACAAAGACCATCACATTGGATTCCACCAGTCTGCCCTCTCACCAGGCTCCAGTCCTGGCTGGCTCTTTAGGGCAGACCCAAAAAATACTTTCATGCTCTAAAGTGTAAGTATATACTTTAATATAGTTTAAATTCCCAGTTTAATCCTTGGCTTGTTAATCAAATGTCTTTCCATTTCATTTCCAGTGAACCAGTGTCCACCAGCTGAACTACTGAAATGTGTTAAGAACATAAGAATCATATCCCTTTAACATTCACTAGAACAACTCAATAACAAAGTTCCCACAGTCAGGCACACAGCACCAGGTATCCTGTGCAGGAGAACAGCTGTGTGGGGACTGTTCCTGGTGCAAAAATGTGTAACTTCACTAAGGGTGCAAAGCTGAACTGCTTTGCATCAGCCAGGTCCTCTCTCACCCTAATATTCCACAAAGAGATGCTCCCTAGTTTGTTTTGTCCCCCTTTAGGAGCAAGACTACCTGGCTGCAGAGCTGCTGGCTACCAATGACCCCTTTATTTTGCTGAAGTGCAGACATGAACTTTGATGTATTTGCCTCTGAATCAGGGTGGCCTGAGCTTGCTTTTTGTCAAGAAAATCCACAAATTGTTCTCTTCTTTGCCAGACTGCTTCCCAGGCAGGTTTTGAGCAGAATTAATTTGGCTCATCCCCACAAGCCTCCTTGGTGACAATTATGCAATCAGACCCCTCCCACGTGGGGCATGTCATGCTGCTCAGACATGCATATGGGAAGAAGGCTGTTTATATTGTATTGATATCCTTCTGAGCATTCCTAAGCTTCCGTGCCCCACTCCTGCTGTCCCCCAGAGTCCAATACCTCCCTCCTGCCCCTTCTGTTACATGCCTAATGTGACTTTTCTCCTCTGCCCCGTCCTCTTGGCAAGTCACCCTCCTGCAGAGCAGTTGCTGCTAGAGCAGATGTAAAATGGTTCAATAACACTCGATAATATTAGTTTTGACACTAGCACGGAGAGGAAATAAATTCTTTTCTAGGGGAGAAGCACAAATTACTTAATGCAGCAAATCAGAGCAGCATCCATGACAATGCTCGAAGAGACCTGGTTTAATATCTCCCTGAATATAACACACATGAAGCAGAGTAACTCTTCCCCACCAGCAGCCAGAGTAAAGGCTGCCCCAACTTGCCCTGCACAACCTGTGGTTATTTTCCTCCAGCCTTAGAGGACTCTGGTTATTACTCTAGAATCTACTTATTAGTCCATAAAAACGTTGCCTCTGAGAGCCTTATCTGGGAGGAGACTTGCTTCACTGGCTGGACTTTTCCATGGCTGTTACACCAGATTCTACTAACAGCGGAGAGGTGGCCAAGGTATCCTGAGATGGGATGGCTGCTTGCTGGTGTTTAGGCAGGCACAGGTTACAGGACATGAAGCAGTATGGCAAGTGCTCAAGCATGATCGGTCCCCTCCATTTATGCTCTTGGCAAAAGGCTTTGCAACAGCCTGGCTGATTATGGGGTGGAGGAGAGGGTTTTGCAGTGGGTAGTGAAGCTGGATGGAGTATCAGTATCCTCCTCCTAGGTCAAAAAAATGAGAGTTGCTTACGGGCTTGAGGGCTACGTGGCTTGATTGTCAGCCAAATCCCACTTCTGCTCTGTAGCATGAGGCTTTTGGCTCTAAAACCTGTTTTGCCAACAGCTCTGGCTAGAGTCCAGACTAAAGAGAGATGCAAGGCCAGAGCTATCGCACAGAGTTCAGGGAATCTGAGACCTTTTCACCTGCAGCTATGTCCCAGCCTCTGCTTCTCCAGCACATCTCCTCCCTGGGGAAATGGATTTACTCTGCCCTGAAGAGTAAATCCAACTTCTCTGAGGAAGTAGTTTGTCTGATGATTCATACTGGCCTGAGCTACAGGGGAATCATGTCTCATGTAAGTGCAGCATGTGGCAAACCAGGTTTTCTGTGTGTACGAGTCCTGGTAGGTGATTTTTACCTCCCTCTGAAATCTCAGGTACAAGAGGAATCTGACACGAATGGGATGACCTAATATGCAAATGATTATGTTCCTGACCTGGAAACTCCTCTCATTTCTCCTTTGTTCTGCTTTTGGGATGAAAGAACTGAAAGCATTTCAGCAAAGTCAGTACCAGCTACCCTGGTGGGAAATACCTTCAAAGGGTCCCTTTTGCTAGTGCTGCAAGGCTGAACGCAGCTCACAAAATAAAGAAATTTGGCTGAATTCAGGAGCTGCACCCAGTGACACCACCAGTAATTGACCCATTGCCCCTCTGACTAGCTCTAACGGAAATCTTTGATGGTTGTAAGAGCGTTGATCTGTTAATCACTGGAGCACTCACTGGCCTTGATTGTTAGCTGATTCTGCAGACGATTTCTGTTCAGATTATGGATCAACGCTGCATGTGCACATATTATATTTGGACAGAAAGAAAATAATTAATTCAGCACAAAGAAGCAAGAAACTAAACTGTTTAGATAACCTTGGGCTTTTTCTGCTAAGAAAAAAATCAATACAGTTAAAGTTCAGAAACCACCTAGATTGCCAGCAAGTCAGACAGCAAAGCCATAGAGAGTCCAAAGTAAACGACCAAACCTAATTTAGTTTCCATTTTTGCTTGTATTACCTCTTTTTAATTTTAATTTTATTTAATTTTCAATAATTCTAAGTATTTCTCTGCACTTTGCACCTATTTCTTATGTTATCTTTGCCTGTAAAGTTCAATATTATTTTATACGGAATCTTTGTTCATAGCCCCCTGTATTTTGAAGGCTACAGCCTTGAGAGTTCCCATCTCTTTGATGATATCTGCCAGCTTCCAGAAAAGCTGGCACAGAAAAGACTGTATCAACTTACTCTCTACATTCCGTTCACATATTTGATGTCCTTACCCTGACAACCAACATGGGTGCTAATTAGCAGCTACATTGCTCCTGGCAGGTTGTGTGAGCACCCATCAAGTAGCACCTGACTTACCTTTAATTCACTTCACAGATTGACTGCTTTGTTATTTGCACTTCAATGACACCATCGGGTCCCAGATGGTGGTGGGACCCCAGGCACACAGAAGAGAGAGCAGTCCCAGCAGTGTGGGAAATGTAGTTAGGTATGAGGGCATTAACTGGCCTCAATGACTATGACCAGCCTCACCTGAGATCTACAGCCACACCTTTCTTTTAGGCCCAAGGGCTCTATTTAAGCTTAGGCCACAGATTTCAGTCCTATCTTAAAGCATGGTGTAGATATGTCTGCTCTGAACTCTGCTAGAGATTGTTTTGAACACAGGCTATGCCTCATGCCTTGTCTTCAGCCTTGTTTCATGAGTGGACCTTGGACCTGTGCTGCAGACTTTTGTCTGCTTCCTTTTGTGCCTGTGTGGATTCCTTGGATGCCCCTGGACTTGATGTATCACCTTGCCTTATCTGGGACTGTCGCTCCTGTGATCTTCCTCAGATGTTACCTTGCCTCCTGTTGCAGAGCAGCCCTGCCTTTGCTACTCACTGGTATCAAGGCACAGTGGAAGAAAGAATGACTACATTAACACAGTGAATTCTGGAGAAGCTACCACTAAGGAGTGATGGAGTTAGGATAAAAGCCCATCCTTCAATGAGAAAGAAATATTCATTGGTGTTCATTCCACGAGGTGGGCAAGAGGAAATTACGGGACTACCTGTGGCTTCCTCATCCCTCAGGTAAGCATCCAAGGAGAACAATGAGTATTCATATTCACCTCTTACTCCAGCAGTTAGCAGGGATGCTAGCAGAACAGGTAGCCAGGGACAGATGTGGGCTATGCTTGCTGTGAATCCATCTTCTCTAATGATGCAGGGGCTACAGCCACTTTTACAGGAAACCCCAAGTAAGAGCTCTAAAACGTGACCATGAGGGCCATCTCAGGGCATATCCAGAGACACTCTTGAAGTTGCCAGTATGCAAACAGCAGCTTGGAGTTCATTTGTCATTCTGCCTGGCCTGGGAGGCAAGGCACATTCTTCTGACTTCTGTACAGTTATTCCTACCTGGTATAAGGCTGCACTGTGTTCTCTTCAGCAGTGTAACTTGGCTCTTAAGTGTGTGATGACATTCAGAAATAATTCTGATTAAAGGAGAAGCAACAAGACCAGAGCAAAGAGCTAAGTAAGAAACAAAGTATTCTAATCTTTGGAGGCAGCTTGTTTCCTGTGTGCTTAAAGCTTATGCGGCAGAGAAATTATGCCACTTGCTGCAAAATTTGTTTCTTTTATTTTTTTATCTTGCAAAGTGACTAAAGACAGCATTTGCTACAAGAAGTATCTGTAGACACTGAGGAGTCAGGAAATGGTGAAACTGCCTCCTTTTGCACACTTCGTGTCAAACAGCTTACCTGTCCTCGTTAGCCTTGCAGCATATCCGAGGCCATAGCAGACTGCATGCTTCAGACATAAGGAGAGCCAGCTGGGATCCCTCATGAGGCAGTGACTTTCTTCAGTGCTGCTGAGCCATCTATATCCCCCAGCATGAATAGCATGTTTGTGAAAGTCAAACGAGAGCCCTCTCAGAGGAGGGAGTTTAAATCCCTCATGAGAGTTTCTCATGCTTGTTCTACTCTGCTGGCAGCCTGGAAGCCTGCATAGAGCTGCATCAGCCCAGGTGGAAATACTGTGTGGAACATCTTTGCATGCTACAGGGATTAAAACTTTAGGAGATTTTTACTGAGCAGAAAACCTTAGGATTCCCCATAGAGATTAGGGATGTGCACACTGAGATTTTGGATGACAATATAATCTAAAAAACTTTCATTTTTAAGACGTTAAAGAATGAGGTGAAGCTAAAGAGTGGGAGATTAATCACTCCTCCTCCCCTTACCTCCCACTTACCCAGTGGATCATTAGGTTTCAGGAAGGTTTTCATTCTGCCTCTGTCATGTGTACATGAAAAAAAATGACAGGAGTTTCACATGGCTGGTGACTAGGTTGTGTTAAGATCTGTATCACAATCAACACTCATTAGTCCAAAACAGCAAAGAAACAATGCATCCTCCTGGGAGAGGGGGATATTTATCAACTTAGGCTTTTATGGGGGATTATCTTGTCAGCTGTACACACAGCTCTTGCCTCCCTCCACAAGAGCTACATGCATAAGCAAGAGACAAGGAAAACTGGTGTCCCTGAGCATCCCTCTCACTCGAGTGATCACAGCTTTGTCCTAGACTGCTTCTTTCAAGGAGGATTTCTATCACAGAAGCTTTAGAGTAAGAATTTAAAAATTAATTCATCACCTGAGGTGATTAGTGCTGAAATAATGTGTCTCCAGTGTAAGGTCTCTGAGACTGGCCTGGACTGGATTTACTCCAGTTTCAGCCTGCTTTGTGCCTGAAGTTATTTGTCATGAAACTGTTAGGAACTGGACATTTGCATACAGGGCAGCAGATTGTGACTCACCCTCAACCATGCTGGTACTGTACTAACTTAGTAACATTTAGGAATATGTAATCCTCATAGACTGTATCCAGTGTGTAAACTGAGAATCATTAACCATGTAAATGATAAGAAAGTGTAACTGTGGGCTTGAGAAAGAAATGGTTAAAAAGAGCAAACTGGTTTAGACTGACTCTGTAGTCAGTCTGTTCTGTCTACTGTATCAGACAGCCTAGAGATCATGCACAAAGTTCAGCTAAAGGATATAGGGAGGAAGAGGATGGACACCCCAAACAACCCCCAGGAGACCCCCCACAGTACTTAATGAGTGTGGATGCAGGAGATTTACATATGTAACAAGTTCCATGAACTAATATGTAAACCACTTGGAACTGATGGCTACGTATGGCTGTAAGCATATATTCTCTGCATTGGGCACAACTGTATGGAGCTATCACCTATGTGTCTGGTGCCGAAATAAAGAAATCCCTTGGTCTTAGGGAATTTTTTTTTGCCACATTTAGTAACAATGTATTTAACAAATTTGGAATTTTTTAAAATTTTTTTAATGGAAAATGCCCTTGAGAAGCTGGGTTTTGTTGAGAAGACAAGGGGTGGTGTTTGGTCTTTTTGGATTAATAGTGGAATTCAATGCTGGTACTTCAAGTGATGATAATCTGTGCAGAGCACAGGGACAACAATATGGGATTTAGGTGATCAGGTCAATTGAACTAAAAATCAAGAGGAGGGAGGAAACAGATTTAGCTTAAATGTTTGAACTGAGATAAAACTTAAAGAATGTAAACTTGCAAGTAGGAAAGTAAAAAAGAAATCAATTAAAGCCTCTTTCTTATCCAGTGTGTTTTTTAAAATACCCCCAAAAAAGCCGCCTTATTTTACTGCTTCTGTCTTTTTTTGTTTTACTGATAAGCGAAGTTAGAAGTAGCTCAGAACTTGCAAATCTTTGAAAGTAATTTTAATTTTTATTTAATTGTAATTAAATATTTTAATAATTTCTTTTAATTAAATTAAATTTTAATTTAAAAGACTTGGAATGACTGTGACAGTCTTTTGCAAAAATACAGAAAAGAATCAATCTGATTTTCTTTTTTTTCCTTCCAGTTTACCAAACCAGATACCAAAACTTAGCAAAATTCCTAGCAGATTGGATTAACAAGAAGTACTATTTCACTCTGCCTATTACCAAGGTGATTCTACTGGTAACTGCTTTTGGTTGTGGGGGAGTGTCCCAGGTTGGGAACTATAAGGTTAAAAAAGAATCCTNTCAAGGGGGCTCGCTCATGGATTCTGTATCTGCCTTGTAATTTCTACCTGTAACTCTCTCCAAATATAATTCTGGGTTTTTCTCCAATTTGTTTGAGAGCTTCACTCTGTTGTCTCTTTAAACCCATGACAGGGAGGGAGGTGCAGTGAATTTTAGACACTCCATCATCTTTCTATGAAAAATGCTGTTTAAGTGTATTACAAGTTATCAAGTTCACAAAAAAATATTCACTCTGAAGTTATGGTATTTTATGCTAACTTTTGGCTTAGACTAAACTTTTATAGTCGGGAGATAAATTCTTGGATATAGGGTTTTTGTAATAGAAGATTTGGATGACTTACGGGGTCAGGAGGAGCACTGCTCTAATGCAATTTATAGCCTACTCTGGTTGGATTTACACTTCATCAAAGTACAGTATCTGGAGTAATGTTACATTGACAGTCCTTCCTTTTTGGTTTGTTGTGTAAAAACTATACATTATATAGTCTTACAGCAGAGCTATTGTTTTCTTAACTGGAGAACAAGGATTGGTTGTGTTTCCCAAAAGTGTTTTTACAAGCACAGTCTTTGCAACAGCAGCAGCTCAAATACTCCCAAGTCCATTCAAAACCAGCAACATTGAAAATAACAGATTAAAATCAGAGGATTTAGAGACCAGAAACATAGGAAAATCAAAGGCTGAGCTCTCTTGAGACAGAGGCCAAACTATGTGAGCTCCAAAAGATCCAGGGAGGGGAAAGTCTGTTTTAAAGCCTGGAAACAGCCCATTTACCGTGGATAGGAATGAGGTCAGTGAGGCTGGAAAGGCACCCTGATAGACTCTGGTTCAATGCTCTGCTCAAAGTAGGGTCAGCAGAAGGGATAAAATCACTTTATTATTTGAACAGGCAAAGACACTTTAGTTCTGCTCAACTGAAAGAGTATAGCAGTATAGTACTTGTACAGTGCCCAAATCAACCAGTTCAATGATGGCTGCGTCACCCAAAAGTCATCCATCCAAGTCGAATTTTACCCTTGGATCACATGTGTGTGTAACATTGAAAATATTTCAGTCTTCTCCCATCCCCTTGCAGTCCCTATCCCCTTTATTTTTACTTTAATAGCAGAACAGAAACAAACTACTGTTTTAAGGTATTTAATTATAAAAATAACTTTGTTTTGAAACTGTGTAGTGTGCCTGAACTTGTTTTGAGGAAAAACTGTATCCATTCTGACAGCTTATCCAGTATAAGACCATTGAGATCAGAAAGTTTTTTTCCCTATGTGCTTGTTCAGAGTCTGATCTGGAGAGGAAGGGTTCAGAGATCTACCAGGCATTACTGGAAATCAAATAATGATACCAAGAATGCCTTCCAGTAATTTTCCAGAAACTAATTATTTGAGATTACTGACTACAGAAAATCATGTATGCTATTATTTTTGCCTTTATTTTTTGATTGCTGTGGTTGCTGCCTATTTTAAAGCCTGCAAGGTTGAGAAAATACCTTTCTCAATGCACTACCTTTTTTTGTGGGCATACAGATCCCTTTCAGGCTTCAGATCTGGGTTTTGTCGTCTACTATCTTCTGACTCTGAAGGGAGGACAATATTGGTAATATCAACAAAGAAATCAATTCTAGGCTGAGAATGAAGCTTTCTAGTGATTTGGTTTGTGCTCCTTATTGCAGTATCTTAGTCGCTGGCATTCTGTGCCACCATCAGTGTTAACAGGAAACCAATAATATTAAAATTTATTTAAGTACGTTTGACTAATTAGCTCCTGGCTGCAAGGAATTGTGTGAAATACTGATGAACCCCATCTAAGCAATGCTTGTAATTTTCATGCTTTTGGGTAGGTTCAGTAATGTTTCCTAATGGTCCTCCTGGCCTTGAAGGTGCTGGATAACCCATGTACTGAAAAGAGCACAGATATTGGTGTCTGCTAGAGCAGGTTACTGACTGGAAGGAAACAAAAGCACTAAAGTCTGTGGCAAGAAAAGGAAACTAAAAATATACTACCGTTAATGTAGTACTATGTGTCACTGTGTACCAGGTGGCATGTATTGGGTGTGACTTGGATGCATGCAAGGATCAATGCAGCTGTTCAGGGGGAATTCAACTGGCTGTGTCCTGGCTGTATTGCCAGTGAGATTTGACTATGAAGCTTGCAAGCTCTGTTCAGCTAAAACACCTTTCTGTCTGTCCAAAGTATTTCACAGGAACAACCTATTTGGCACTTGGGCATCTCTGAATTCTACAGCACAGAATGGCTCAGAGGCTGGTGCCATCAACAGAATTTTGGTTGTGGGGTTTTTTTTATCTTGGGGAACTTTATATGGCACCAGGTCTGCTAGCAACAGATTGAGTACATCTGTCTTGGAGGGGGCTGAAGATTCTGGCACGTGAATTGGCAGGGCTTGTTGAAAGGGTTTTAAACTAGGCTTGAAGTGGGAGTGGTTTAAAAATAGGTGTACTAGTGATGAACCTAAGGATTGCCCCTGTAATAAGGAGGCATGGCTGGCAGCCCAGCTGACATGCTTTTACACCAATGCACGCAGCATG
>VWYK01097850.1:3820-29261 GCA_013399775.1 Semnornis frantzii
GGTCCCGTCCCACCCGTGCGGTCCCTCCCTCCCGGAGCGCACCAGCCCCTACCCCGCCTCTCCCGTCGTGCGCGTGGCCGCGAGCCGCCGCTGGGCTCTGCGCACGTGTCGGCGCGGGACGCGGCGGGAGGGGGCGAGCCCAGCGCTCTATGCTCAGTGCGGCCGGGCGGGAGGTGGCTGCGGCAGCGCGGGGCCGGGGGAGCACCCCTGGGAGGATTCGGGGTGGGGAGGAGAGAAGCTAAAGAAGTCTTGGCACTCGTGGGCCTCGACGCTCCTGCATGCACTTCTCAGCCCTGCTGGAGGTAGGCGGAGTGCCGCCCTATGCCACTCTTTTGCGCTTCCACAACCTCCTGTTCACCTCCATCAAGTCTTGCATTACAGCATCATTTCTTCTCTCCCTGTGGTCGCTCCTTCTGCTTTTCCCTTGTCAGCTCTTAATCTGCCGCTCACTGTGTGACCGTCGCTCCCAGGTGGGTGATGCTCCCTGTTTCTCCAGCGGCGCAGAGGTGATGGCAAAAGACGCAGGGTGCCTGCATCATGTGTGAGCCTTGCTGGAAAGCGAACAGTGGAAGTTCGTTTCATACCTAAAGTTGGTACGAAATGTGATGGTTGGCAGTACATTAAATGCCCGGGATGCCCAGTTCATGGCAGATGTGGGGAAGCCTTGCAGAGGTCCGCCGTAAGGGAGAAGGGGCAGAAAGAGCACCATGCTGTAGGAAGCAGTGAGTACTATCAGGAAGGTTGGAGTTACCAAGAGATAGTGAATAGATTACACCAGACCAAGCAGGCTTAAGAACAGTGTATGAGAAATTATGTGTAGGTGTTCTTCCATGTCATAGCAGATGGACAGTTTGCAAAGTTATGTTTGTTTTAAAATTATCCACGTTCCTGAAAGTGCATACAAATATTCCTGGTACCAGTGAGCACCTGCAAAAATGTCATAAGATCCCCCCCAGAGCGCAAGGGCTTGTACACGTTACTGAACTCCGATGTGAGCAGATTTGTTGGGAGTCAGGATTACTCAGATTATTAATGGTAAGAGGATCAGGAGCTGAGAGAGAGAGAAATAGCACAGATTCCTGATTTTGATAGATAAGTAATTGCATTTAAATACTGTATATGGAATCACAGGCCTGTGCCATACCTCTAGGATAATATAGTTAACGTTTTTGCACAGAAACTCCTTTTCATCTGAGACTCTCAAGCATTTTACAAACACCACAGCTTAATGAAGTAAGTAATTATTGCCATTTTACATGTGGCTACACTGAGGCACTAAGAAGTGAGACCATTTAAGATTTTAACGTGACTTATGCTTGGTCGTATAACAATCTGGAAGAAACCACAGGTGCCAGAAGTAGATGATAAGATGGATCATCAAGCTGCTGTGCCCTGAATTGGTAAAGTTTATGCCTAAATGTGGCTTTCCCCTGCTGAATGGAAAGTTGCATGAGAGGTAGCATGCATCAAAAGTAGGGTTTAACTTCTTTTGTTCACTCTCAGGTTCTTCCCAAGCCTGGGCCAGTGTAAGGATTTTGGTTTTAAGACAGTAAGTACTTTTACATCTGTGCCTCAAGGTGGTGTGCTGCTACCTTAAGTGTTTTAGTTGAATTCCTGTCTTGCAGCTGCTCACTTTCATAGGTCTCTGCATTGAAACTAAACTTATTTAATGAGCCTAACTGCAAAGGAAATAATGTTGCCAGAAGCAACATGCTGACGGATGAGAAGATTTGGAAAGGAGATTTTATGTATTGTTTACCTGCAGAATGGGTTCCCCTAAAAGAAATAAAATCAACTAGCATAAATAAAATCAGACTGCTTGTCATTAAGGGCTTTTACTAAAAGTTCAGCTCAACAAACTCTGCAAAATGAAATGTTTTTTAATCAAGGGAAGCTCCTGAAACTGGGAATGTTGAAGATGATTGTTTTTTTCATGAGATTACTTAATGCATTGATTAATGCCTGCATTAGTCTCACCAAGATTGTTGCAGGAGGTGCTTTGGAAAAACTAAGTTTCCCAGAGATTATAGCCAGTTACTGCAAAGAATCTTCCATAAGAAAATCTGTTGTGTTGGTGCTACTACTGCATTCCAGGACCACTGAAACCTGAAATTTTACTTTTGTTCCCCAAGATGTCAGGAGTATAGAACCTGGGGATTAAAAGCAACAGTCCCTACCTACTACCCTGGGGAGTGGTTTCAGGACATACTAAAACTAGAGTAGATGTTCCTCACTCTGTTTCAAAATTGGGATGTTAAAATGATACAAGTAATTGATTTGCTTCCAGAGGCTGATTAAGATTGGCTCAGAAAACTTTGATGGTTAATTTTCTATCAATTACTGCAGTCTGGCTCAGATATCATCTTTCTATGGTGCTTGAGAACCATATTACAGCTTTTATTTTTCTTTTTTGATTTTTAGAAGGTGACAACTCTAATTTATACTTAGAGATTTTATTGACTTTCTGTAACGATTTACATAATTTACTTCCAAAATATTCCTTGTGATCTGGTATAATTTTTTTACTGGCTTCTTTTACAATTTTATTACATTAAAGTGCTCTACAAAACAGTAGAGTAGATGGGAATTTACTTATTTACCGTACCTCAGTTACCTTAGCTACCAGTATTCACTCTGATTTTGGGCATGTAGCAGCATATCCCTGTGATGTAATTTTCTTCTCTGAAAACTGAGATAATGATAATGATCTTTAGAAGGTGCTTTTTGTGTTGCAGATGAAAGCACTGTGTAGCAGAGAGAGGAGTTTTGGTTGAGTTTGTTTGATTGTTCTTGGGAGTGGTTTTTTGTTTGCTTTTTGGTGCCTTTTTTGTTGTTATTTTTGTTTGTCGGTTTTTGTTTTGTTTTGTTTCTTCCCAGACTGTGGGCTTGACAGGCCTGAATGTTGTCTCAAAACACTTGTGAAAATAAAGCCCAACACCATTCATCTTGACCAAGTGGTTAACTATCAACAGAAGAAAATTGATTTAATCTCAGTCAAAACACAGGAGATGTATTATTTTGGTGTTATCTGCAGCTATATGCAATGAATATTGAAGTGCCTTAGCACTTTGCTAGCAATACCTATACTAAACATTTTATTAATGTGTTTAATCATAGAATCAAGCAGGTTGGAAGAGACCTCCAAGATCATCCAATCCAGCCTAGCACCCAGCACTATCCAATCAACTAGACCATGGCACTAAGTGCCCCATCCAGGTTTGTCTTGATAACCTCCAGGGATGGCGACTCCACCACCTCCCTGGGCAGCCCATTCCAATGCCAATCACTCTGTCCAGAACTTCCTCCTAACATCCAGCCTAGATCTCCCCTGGCACAACTTGAGACTGTTCCCCCCTCATTCTGTTGCTGGCTGCCTGCGAGAAGAGACCAACCCCACCTGGCTACAACCTCCTTTCAGGTAGTTGTAGACAGCAATGAGGTCTGCCCTGAGCCTTCTCTTTTCCAGGCTAAACACCCCCAGCTCCCTCAGCCTCTCCTCACAGGGCTGTGCTCCAGCCTACTCACTAGCTTCATCGCCCTTCTCTGGATATGTTTAAGCTGAGGCTAAAGTAATTCTAGTCTTGTTATAACATGGAAAAATCTCAGTCCTTGTTGGTTGGTGAAACCATGTCATAACCTGTTTCATATAAAATTACCTTTAAACTGTGCTTAAGCAACAGCTGGTGGTTTCTCCTGTGAACAGCAGAAGATGTTTAATTAGCCTTACAGTCATCTACATTACAATCAAATCAGAGAATGCAGTTGCAACACATTCCTGATTTGTATTGTAAATGTGACCCTAACTGTGTTCCTAAAATCTCTGTCATGTGCTACAGCTGGGCACACTGACCCTGTTGTAACAGAAGCAAAAACTTAGCAGGCTGCTAGCTGAAATTCCTGTTCCTAAAGTCATATTCATTCTTTATAATGTTTGAAGCTTACACAAAAAAAAAAAAAAGTTTACTCCTAGCATTCCATGTTCTCGTTAATTATTCCATTTAATAGTGCTTCTCATCTCTTAGAAGAGGAATTTGGATTACACAATCTTGGAAAACAAACCTGTTGCCACCAAGCATGAGCTAACATGTTATAGTACTCTACAGCTTATCACAACTAAGACAGCACCCAGTTTTGTAGACCAGAAAGAGCCTCGGTTGATTATCTGTGCAAATAAACTACACTATGTTGAATATTGTAGCTTGCTTAGGTTAGAGTTATATTCTGCCTGAGGATTTAATACTTGTACCTCTTCTCAGCTCTTCAGTAAAAGCTGTAAAACTTTTTGGTGTTTGTAAAGTGATGAACTTTGACAGTTCCATAGTTTCTAGTACTCCAGGTTGGATTTAGCATGAGGAATATACCTTTCTAGGCAACTGTTAGTGCTGTCTAAGCTAGAATAGTCAGTGAGTAACATTTTTGCAGTTTTCATGGATTATAAAGTAGGGTACCTTTAAATGTATCATTTAATGTGGTCATTAGGATTTCAGATTTCTGGAAACTGGGCTCCTGAGCAAAAAAGAAAAGAAAAAAATCACTGTTTTTTAACAGAAGTAAATTTAGTAGCCTACCCAGAAGTCAGCATACACCAGTGACTTGTAGGTATTTTAGTGGCTGCTCACTGCAGATAATTTTTATGTGTCTCAGCATGAATTAGTGAGCTGTCAGGTGAAAATGTTTTGTTGCCACTTAGAGATAAATGGTTTCTTGAGAAAGCAAAGCCTAATGTTATAAAATGTGGGTTATGGAACTGTCACAAACTTCTGTGCATTGAATTGAGACATTAATGTTTACTTGTTGATGTGAACTGGGTGTGAGACCATATTTGGATATGAGAGTACTGTGAAACTCTGAATTTTAAGACTTTCTGAAATTAACAGTGAAGTGTACTATAAAAGAATAAAACCTCAGCTAGATATATCTTAGCATTTTGAAGTCTGTATATTGCTTCTAAAAGAGCCCTGGATTTCATTCTCAATTTTGGTCAAAATTAATGGGAAACTTGCTGAGAGAGGAAATTGGGAATGCTAAGCAGTATATGAATATTGTTTATTTTCTATGCTGGTTATCATTTGCATGATATATTAGGCACCCTGGAAAGACTTAACTCATGTAAACATATTCGTGGAAAGAACTGATACAAAAATGGTGAAAGAAATACCAGTGAAGCTGTTGGAAATGATACTTGGAGGAGGTAAGGAGGTCAAGTGACAGTCAAAGTCATTAAAATGTACAATGCAGGTATTTTCTCTCTGCATATTTGTTACATTCAAGGCAGGTTGTCCTCAGGACAGCTGACCTCCTGAGCTGGTAGGTGGGGTCAGAAGCAGAGCAGCGTCCCTACAATCCAGGAGGAAGTAGTTAGGGACTTGTTGAGCCTCTTAGATCCTCACGAGTCTATGGGACCAGATGGAATCCATCCTAGGGTGATGAGAGAGCTGGCAGAGGAGCTCCTGTCTCACTGGAGAGGTCCCTGAAGACTGGAAGCTGCCCACGTGGTGCCTGTCCACAAGAAGGGTCAGAAGGAGGACCCAGGAAATTACAGACCTGTCAGCCTGATCTCAGTGCCATGCAAGATAATAGAACAGATCATCCTGAGTGCAATCACAGAGCACCTACAGGACGGCCAGGGGATCAGACCTAGCCAGCACAGATTTAGGAGCACCACATCCTGCTTGACCAACTTGATCTCTTTCTATGACCAGGTGACCTGCCTGGTGGACATGGGGAACACTACGTAGTCTACCTGGACTTCAGCAAGGCCTTTGACACCATCTGCCATAGCAAACTCCTGGCCAAGCTGGCAGCCCATGGCTTGGACAGCGGCACTCTGTGCTGGGTTAAGAACTGGCTGGAGGGCTGAGCCCAGAGAGTGGTGGTGAATGACACCACATCCAGTTGGCAGCTGTCACCAGTGGTGTGCCCCAGGGATCAGTGCTGGGCCCAGTCCTGTTTAACATCTTCACTGATGATCTCAGTGAGGGCATTGAGTCCAGCATCAGTGAGTTTGCAGACGACACCAAGTTGGGAGCATGTGTGGATATGTTAGAGGGCAGGAGGGCCCCACAGAGGGACCCGGAGAGGCTGGACAGATGGGCACAGTCCAATGCCATGAATTTTAACAAGTCCAAGTGCCAGGTTCTGCACTTTGGCCACAACAACCCCATGCAGTGCTACAGGGCAGGGACAGAATGGCTGGAGAGCAGCCAGGCAGAGAGGACCTGGGGGTAGTGGTTGGCAGCTGCTGAACATGAGCCAGCTGTGTGCCCAGGTGGCCAGGAGAGCCAATGGCATCCTGACCTGTATCAGGAATACTGTGGCCAGCAGCACCAGGGAAATCATTCTGCCCCTGTATTCAGCACTGGTCAGGCCACGCCTTGAGTCCTGTGTCCACTTCTGGGCGCTTCAATTTAAGAAAGATGCTGAGGTTCTAGAATGTGTCCAGAGAAGGGCACTGAGGCTGATGAGGGGGCTGGAGCACAGCCCTGTGAGGAGAGGCTGAGGGAGCTGGGGGTGTGCAGCCTGGAGGAGCCTCAGGGCAGACCTCATTGCTCTCTACAACTACCTGAAGGGAGGTTGTAGCCAGGTGGGGTTAGTCTCTTCTCGCAGGCACCCAGGGACAGAACAAGAGGACACAGTCTCAAACTGTGCCAGGGCAGGTTTAGGCTGGACATTAGGAAGAAATTCTTCACGGAAAGAGTGATTGGCATTGGAATGGGCTGCCTGGGGAGGTTGTAGAGTCCCCATCCCTGGAGGTGTTTAAAAGGAGGCTGCATGAGGCACTTAGTGCCATGGTTTAGTTAATTAGAAGGGTTAGGTGATAGGTTGGACTCGATGATCCTAGAGGTCTTTCCCAACCTGGTTGATTCTGTGATTTTGCTGAAGCATTTCAGTTAGCAGTTCATAACATATGGCTGTTTGAGACAGGTTTCCCACTGCAATTAGTTGGGTGACTGAAAACTGTCTCTGAAACTTGCCTGTGAAAATGGCAGAAGCAATGTTGAGGTGGTTATGATGTGTGTAGGATAAGGAGGTGTACTTTTGCCCTATCTATGCAATCTTTTAACAGTGAAACACTGGAAGACTTTAGAGACAGCATTAAGATAGGTAGAGGTTAATAAGTAATTTGATTAGTTTGTCATCAATGGTGTAGGTGATGTTCTTAAGTATTTCTCTGACTGATAAGATTTGACCAGTAGGTAAACATAAGAAGCAAGTACAGGTTCTCAGATAATACCTGCCTTAAGGTTATATATATATAAAAAAAAAAATATATATATGTATGTGTGTGTGTATGTATATATATATATAAAATAAATACATGTATAGTAAATAAATATATATAGGTGTAACAAAAGAGACCAAAAATATGAGCTCAAGGCTTTAATTTAGGTAGTTCACAGAAATGGGATGTTCAAATGGATTCATAAAAATGGGTTGTTGAAATGGAGATTAGGCAAGGGCAACCATGGCAAATGGACAAGGACTTAGAGTAGGTCAACAAATGAGCAAATCTCATGCCTTTTATTTTGTTTGTAGTGCACTTATGTCTTAGCTGCTTTTCTCTCTCGCTGTAACAGAATAGTTCTCAGGGTGGATGTACCTGTACACAGTTCTATGTATCTGAGTACAATTGTAACAAAAATAGAGGTGAAAGGATATGCAAGCTGTGGAGTCAGGGAGGAGTGGACCATAACGAAAATAACTGTAGTGTGAGAGATTTGCTCAGTGTTGCCATTTCTAGTTGGCATGAGAACTATATGGAGAGGGAATTTATTATTAAGGGGAAAAAAAATCTTATTTACAGTTCAATAACTGGTAATTTAAAGCACTAGACAGTGTGGGCTTGAAGCGTGGGCAGCAGGGCGAGGGGATTCTGTCCCTTTACTCTGCTCTCCTCAGACCCCATCGGGAGTCCTGTGTGCAGTTCTGGAGCCCCCAGCACAGGAAGGACATGGAACTGTTGGAGCAGGTCCAGAGGAGGCCACAAAGATGCTGAGAGGCCTGCAGCAGCTCTGCTATGAGGACAGGCTGAGAGAGTTTGGGCTCTGCAGCCTGGAGAAGAGAAGGCGTCCAGGAGACCTTAGAGTAGCCTTCCAGGATATGAAGGGGGCCTACAGGAAGGCTGGGGAGGGATTATTGACAAGGTCTTGCAATGACAGGACAAGGGGCAATGGTTTTAAACTGGCAGAGGGGAGATTTAGACTGGATGTTAGGAGGAAGTTGTTTGCAGTGAGGGTGGTGAGGCACTGGCACAGGTTGCCCAGGGAGGTTGTGGCTGCTCCCTCCCTGGAGGTGTTCCAGGCCAGGTTGGATGAGGCCTTGAGTGACCTGTACTAGTTAGAAGTGTCCTTGCCTATGGCAGGGGGTTGGAACTAGATGATCTTTGAGGTCCCTTCCAACCTTACCATTCTATGGTTCTATAATGTAATTTCTGCAATTATTTACAAAGTTTCTTTCACTGCATGTTATGTTTAAAAATAGTATCTTTAGAACAGGATGGAAAGACATAAATACCTTTCTTGCTACTGTAACCATTGCTATAGCTGCAAACCTCTTGCAGTTCAAGTCAAGACAGTATGTGTGCACTTAAATAACAAACATTTGTAATAAGTTTGCCTTTTTTTTTCTACCCTTCCAGTAAACTATCAAGGCTTAAACAACTGACAAACACCCTCAACACCTTGTTTTCAGTCTTTTATATTGATAAATATTTTTTTTTATTGTTTATGGTGATGAGTCTATTTGTGTGACTGCTCAGCAGGTTTATATTCAGGGGTTAACACTTCTGCAGAAGCTTGCAGATTACTAAAAATCAGTGCTTTGACACTGCTTGCAAAGGTCAGAGAATATTTTCCTATGATGAAAATTATTCAGAGTAATTGCACTTAATATGTCAGAGGCAGTTAAAGGAAAGTCGAAGCAGTAAGATATTTTTATTCTTGTAAAGCATGCAAGTTGCAAAACACAATAATGTATTTACTGTGGGAAGGTTTCTTGCTAGCATTTATGACAGGTGGTAGGAATTAGAGCATAGGGACTTGAGGTCTTGTTCCATAATGTTTTAACTGATCTAAGCTGATGCCGTCATTGTACCATCGACTCTCTTACATGTCTCCATTATGTCTTGTGATCTGAGTCAGGCATTTACCTTACCCCACAGTGTGGAGACCCAAGATGTATACATGCTGATGTTACTAGAAAAGTCGCTGCCTAATTTAATACCTCTTACCATTTTAACCATCTCACCAGGCAGTTTAGATCGGCACCAAAGTTACCATAAAGGAGCACTGACAGCATGCAAGTAGGGGACAGGAGAGAGGGTGAGAATGTGGCAACATTGCCTTGAGGTGTTTGAAGCTGCCAGGGACCACGCCTGTGGGTTCATTGCATGTGATTCACTGTCACCTTAGACATGCCAGATAACCTCAGTCACCTTCTCAGTACTAGGAAAACTACCCACAGGTGTTGAGTAGGCTAGATGAGACAATGTGATCTCCAAAGAGTAGAGCAGCTGTAGGTATTTTTGTCCACTAATACAGCCATCCAGTTGACCCTGACACTGGTGTCAACAGGAGTACTTCAGTAGCACTTTCCATTAGTAGATAAGAAATATGATGGTCCTTACTAGAGAAATACCTTGTTTCCTTTCCCAACAAATTTATACTTTATAGTTTGTGATGTGCTGTGGTCTCTGATTTTGTTCATGAACTGGGGGAAAAAAAAAAAAAAGGTGCACATTACTTAAACCTTTTTTAAGAGCTTAAAACTAGACAGTTAAGAAATGTAAGATATAAGGTTCTCTATGCATCCTAATAGCACTCTCCTTCATGTTCATTCTGTTCACAAGCCTTCTTCCATGAAGAAGTGCAACTATATAAAAGGATAGGTAATCTAAGGGTGTATAAGCAAGCAAACATTTTCCAACAGTACTTCACTGGACTTTATTAGCACAGACTTAATCTTGCAACTCCTGTACTAACCATTAAACTGCCATCTTCTTAGTTACCTGCCTGCATTGGCAAAGATGGAGAATTTTGTTTTCCAGAGGCAAGAGGGAGGACTTAGCACAGAGTGGAGTTTGGGTGAGGCTAAGGGAAGCGATCTGTCTGTCTTCTCTCTCATCCCCAACCTAGCAGAGCACCCGCCTCTAAGCACCTCAGCAGGGAAGCTGGGACCGCGTCACATGCAGAGTGCCTGGCCCGTTTCTCTGGATGAATGGGATTGCTCCAGTTCCTAACCTGCTCTTTGATCTGTATATGTATACATATATACATGAAGTAAGCTTTACTTGACAGCTCTTGAATCTGGCAAGGAAGAATATGGAAGAAAAACTCTGTCTAGTTTCTGCTCCTTGTAATGTCCAAGCCAGGTGAGATTTTCTCATCAGAAGCTCTCTCCTTGTATTTCTCTTCCCGTTTTGTTCTGCTGTGTACTCTGACACAAGCTGCAGTAATACAAATTCAGCCTTTAGTGTTTTTTTTAATTCTGTTTACTGTTTTGGCCTTTTACCAAAAATGATGGTACAGAATACACACGGGCAAACGCAATGCTGATTTTCAACATTTGGTAAGAACTGAATGGAATTTCAAGGACAGAGAGAAGCCACTTCACAGGGCCGAGGTGTTTTTTTTTTTCTGCTTGAAGTCATAGGGTGCTTTAAATTGGGGAATTTCGAGAGCCTCTTAGAAAGACCTCAAGAATTCCAGCCATTAGAAAGTAATAAAAATTAGAGGTGTAAAGCAAACTGATGGTTGCTATTAACACCTTTTAAAACTTACTATTATTTGTTCAGAGTATTTGACCTTATTCTTGTATCTTCTACTTCAATTTTACATTTACTGATATTTTGTATCTCAAGTTTACTTCTGATTAATATGTATAAGTATAAAATATGGAGTAAGGATGGGATTGATTCCATACATTTTTGTTCTAGAGCTAGTTTTAGAGACTTTATAACAATGCGCTAGGGAGTTTGTTGCACCTTTTTGTCCAATGAATGTTTCAAGGAAGGTTTAACTCCATTTCTTAAATATGATTAAAAGAACAGTGCTTGAGTAAATATTCTCAAGCATGATTATGGGAAGCAAGACATTTAATTAGGTAGGATGATAATCAGATCAGTGGTTCCGAGTTTCTGATAGAAAACACCATTGTGTTTCAGACCTGAAAACCCCTTCAGAGTGGCAGTCAGGGAAAAAAACACACTGGGAAAAAATGTGCCCTTTTAAACCTTTAGGATAGCAAATGTACAATATTGAGCTGAATTATTTTTCCTTCTCTTCAGAACAACCCAAACCCCCGGAAACAGTTTGAGCAGAACTAAATACTAAGCTCCTTCGTGATCCTTCTGTAGATCTTTTCAGGTACGTTTTCACGAGGACGTTTTTTTTTCTCTTTGCAAAACAGCTTCTCTGTGAGACCGGGAAAGTGATTTCGGGTAAAGAGGTCTGCCCCTGTGTGACATCTACTATCCCCCTGGCTGCGCCCTCCTCCTCGCGGCAGTGCCCGAAGCACAGTTCAGTGCTTGCCTCAGGAAGGGTCACCCCGCCCGGCTCCGGGCAGTGGCCTCCAGGGCCAACCACGAGCCGCCTCCGCCCCGGGCCCGCTCTGCCGCTTCCCATAGAGTCTGCATGCTTCCGAGCCAGCCAATCACGAGGGCCGGCGGCCCTGCGCTGCGCCCCCATTGCTAACGAGACGAGACCCTCGCGGCGAGCGGCTTCGTGGCGGGAGCAATCGGCGCGTTCGGGCTGTGCCGCTGCTTAGGTGTGCGTAAACGGCCGCCGGGGCAGCGGCAGCTTTGAATTGCGGCGAGGAGCTGTCCGGGCGTGTTGCGAGGGCTGCGGGGCGGGAGCTGAGGGTTCCTGCCTGTCAGCCGCTCACCCGATCACCCAGTAGCAGGGGACCTGGTTGGTCTCACAGTGAGCGAGCGAGCGTTCGTTCATGTGTGCTCTCAGGGCACTTGTCGGCTTCTGCGCTGTCCGTGTCGCCGATGCTAGGCAACCCGAGAGGGCTGCTGCGCTGAGGTCTGCCGTGAGCTTCGCAGCGTAGGTCTTAGATGGAGCAGGCAAGCTGCCCTAAAAGAGCGAGTAACTGCGCGTAGCTGGGCGCTGCCCGCGGCCGCGCCCTAGGGCGCGAGGTGCAGGCGGTACCTGCTTTCGGCGCATCTCAGTGAGGGGTCAGCAGCAGAGCTGAAGGTTGGTTCTGTTTGTCTGTCCGTCGTTGAAATCTGGTTTTAGTTATTTTGGGGTAACTTCTTGCTCGTAACTCATTTGCAGAGCCTCTAAAAGCACACTCGTTAGAACAATGGAAGACAAAATCCTGTCAATGTGTCAAACTTTCATCTGCTGTTTGCTCTAGCAGAAGACAGCATTGTCGGTGTCCTGGGCTCAGCATTGTTGGACTGTAAAGTTTATTCCAAGACAGAAGCATAGCTGCCACCTAACCCAAAGCTGTGGGGTTTTCAGAAGGCTTTCAGGCTAAGCACCACTGAAGTACAGTGCTGTCTCAACTGCTAAGGATCTTCTGCAGTGGGAGCAGATGTAAAGAGCACATTTGTTTAGCACAGGGCACTACTGTTACAGGATTGAGGTTTTAAAATACCATCTTAACCTTCCAGAAGTGTGTCAAAATAGGACATAATGTTAAAAGTTGCTGCTTAGTGTTTAGATCAGGAAGCCTGCACATTTTTGAAATGCTGTATTCCAATCACTGCTAAGCTTTAAAAAATGTAAGTTTTGTGGGTTTGGTTTGGTTTCTTCATGTGTTTGTTTTGTTTTTTCCCCACAAGGAAGGCTCTTTAACTTTTTCCGTGGTCTAATTGTAATTGTCTTTATGTTTCTGTGCATTTTGTAATAAACAGGAATCCTGTCACTATGAGGTAGGCTGTGGAGGCATGGAAAGAAGACCTCTCCTCCAGAGTCCTACAGAAGATTTATGAGCTGGAAAGTCAAGCAGGTAAGCTTAAAAAGGAGCATTGACAAAGACAGTTCCAGTTAGAATTTTTAGAGGTAGCTTTGCAAAGACAGAAACAGGAGGTAATACAGGTGCTCCAGTCATTTCCCTCAAATGATATTTTCTGTGCCAAACACAACACGTACTTTCTGGTGGTTGTTAGGGGGCGGATTAGTGGTTTATTTCTTCCTACTGAGTCTGGAAAGGTAGCACAGAAATAGGAGCTTATCTCTGTCTTGCTTCACACTCATATTCTTCCCTCTGTTTAGTTCTCTTTGACTGTTAATAGAATTGTTCCCTTTTCTCCATGTTTAGCATGTCTGACCATATCCAGGTGTTTATGTTTACACTGAGGCTTTCCTACATCCCTTTATTATTAGAAACATAAATTAATTTCTGCTTGTTAAAAAACATTGAAATAATAACTAGGCCCATGTAGGTAATTAGGGCATAATTTTACACCTCATCTAACTCCACCCTATCAGCCCTCTATCCAGGAAACCGGAGAGCCTCTTGGTCAGGGTCCTGTCATGCTTCAGATCAGAAATGATTCACAGAATGTTGGGAGTTGGAAGGGACCTCTAGAGATCATTGAGTGCAACCCTCCTGACAAAGCCAGATCACCCAGGCCAGGCTGCACAGGGACACATCCAGGCAGGTTTTGAAAGTCTCCAGAGGATACACCACAACTGCTTATGGGCAGCCTGTTCCAGTGCTCCATCACCCTCACTGTAAAGGAGTGTCTCCTTGTGTAGTGGTGGAAGCTACTGTGTTTTAGCTTGTACTTGTTATTCCTTGTCCTATCACTAGGCACTACTGAAAAGAGACTGGTACCTTCATATTGACACTTACCCCTCAGATACTTATAGACAGTAGGATCCATTTGGTTCAATTTTCTTCTGCAATGTCTCAATACAGCTCAGAGGAAATGTTTAAAGGTTGCATTTATTCCCCCCTACACCTTTCTAGCAAAACTTATGCCCAGCAGTTTTCTTTAAGTTTCCTCCTGTGAGCTTCTAGGTACTTATTTCAGGCATCCAGAGGAACCGCTGTGCTCCCCAGACACTGAGCTTGTGTCTAGTCCAATTTTGTACACACCCAAGAAAATTTAAAAATTAGGATATCTGGGGTTTTCCATGCTGTCAAAATTTTGAAGTGCTATGAAGAAAACAGCAGTCTGTAAACTTTGTGTTTTTAAAGCAATGTTGTGGACTAAAGACTGAATGTCTTAACCCTCGAGTCCAGTCCTGCAGAGGAACTAGACAGCCCAGGAAGGGGACACCAGAAAAGTGTAATCTGTGTTACTTCATTCCCATCATTCCCACATCTCTCCTATATAAAGGGACATTTCTGTCTCTTCTGGCCTTTTCTCCTCTCCCTTCTCCCAGTGCACCCAGCTGGTATCTCTCTGTTATTTACAAGGGAGTTGAGGCTTTTGGCCTTGAGCAACTGGCGAATTTTTACTGCATCATTTGGGCTTGGGTAGTGAGGTAGGGAGCGGGGCATGGAGGCCTGGTCTGGGGGAGAAGGCCTTGGAAAGCTTTTTGGACAATGTTGGCTTCGTGGCATCTTGGTAAAGCCCAAGATGGAAAACTGGGCCGAGGCTAAATGTTTATTGTGTATATTTTGCATGTTTTTGTACTCGTTTATGTAGTTGTGAATTTCCAGTTCTTTCCAATCCTGTGTGCAGCATTTTCTTTTACTCCTTTGGGGAGGGCTGATACAGTATCTGTCCACTCACTCAACCTACAAGTAACCATAATTGCACAGAACTTGAGATTTTTGAGATGGTCTACATTCCATCTAGGCTGAAGATGAAAAAAATGAAGCTGCAGTACTAAAAAGAGAGAACCAGAGTGTAGTGGAATTGTGGGATAGTCTTGAGAAAGCAAAGCAGAAAATTTTGCATGATATCCATGTAAAAGAATCTCAAGTCAGCATTCAGAGGGCAACTGAATTCCAGGAAGAAAGACATTGAAATGCTAGAACAAGAACTAAAAAGGCGAGGACTTGCTGAATGCCTCTAACCTATGTATAATGGCTATTTTCTCATGTTTTGGTTATTTAATGTGTTTGTTATGATCTTTTAGTTCCCCTTAATTTAGTACTTCAGATTTTGTGACCAAGATATTTGTCTGTTTCTACATACACTCATGCATGTGTGGGTTTCTACATAAAGCAGTGCCAGTTGAAGCAGGTAGCACTTAGAGTTCCTGTTTAATTTGCAGGAGCAAACAAGCAAGCTAGCACAACAGAGTCACTTGGCAAAAATAACCTGCAAAGAGCAGGAACATACATGGACAAACCAGTCTGTAAGATCAAGTCTAACAATAAAAGAGGTAGGAGGCATGAACATCTGTTGGGAGTACAAGAGGAAGCTACCAAAAGCAATGGTGCTGTGACTGAACCATTTGAATCCACTTGCTTTGGTGAAGTGCCTAACTCATGACACCTCAACTTGTAAATACTTTTTTACTGAGACAGTATCTGTGTACTGTCTGTGGAGGCAGAATGCAGTTCATAGAATAAAAGGACTGCAATGTAACACCTGAAATCTTTCATTTGAGGGTGCTAAACAAAACAGAACATTTGCCCATAATGAAGGCAATGTTGTTACCTGTTAAACTTGTACTCATAGCACAGGCACCTTCCATTCTTAAAGAAAGGTATTTCTGAAACTGTGCATCAATAAGACTGAGTCTCCTGCTTAGGCGGTAAAGTGTTGTGATAGTAATGCGTAATTCCTGTCACAGAGAGGAGTGAGTCTGGGATACCAGGTTCCTTAATGATTTGGGTTTATTTTTTCATAGTCTACATCCTTTAACTTTTTAGATGGCATGCCTCATACATGTAGTAGAAGAAAATAAAAAGGAGGCTGTGTTGGTCTTTCTGGTTGTTTCTCATTTTGCCCTCTGCTCTTTGGGAAAGCTAAATATAGTTGAAGTATTTTATTGGTGTAAGAAGATTTCAAATTTTAACAAAATGCATAAACGTTTTTTGATAAGTTACTAAGATCTGTCAAGGCAATTACTGAAACTCAACAGGATTGACAGAAACACACTTGTGTTTCTTGTATCTGCTGTCAGATGTTGGGCCAGAGGGGTTGTGGGCTGAGAATATGCACTGCACTTACTCATTCCCAAAATCAAAGTCCAGTTTTCTGAATTCTTTCCTTGCCCTTATATTCCTTTGCACAGTTGTCCACTGCTAAAGATCATCAGTTACTGCATGTAACTTAATACTGACAATCAGCTTTGATTTTGTCTTTGGTTTATCCTGATAACTTTCCACTTCATAGCACCTGACAGTCCACTGTGAGAGGAGTTCTTGGTGTTGTGCTGTAAAAGGCAGGGGGAAATGGAAAGGCAAGTTGTGGAGTCACTAATGTGATGAGCTGCAGCCTGGAACCATTAATGGCCTTAGCAACCTGTGCTCCCCGGGCAGAAAAAGATTTGCTGTGTGACCTCCAATCTAGTTGCCTAGTTTCAGTGGATGAACTTGTAACTCTTCAAACTCTCAAAAGTTGCTGGAATGGGAAGTCTGCTGTGGTACTATTGGTTGTGTGCTGGTTTGAGGCTAACTGGAATATTTTAATGGAGAAAATTTTCTCCATTAAAATATTCCATTATAGGCTGTGAAAAGAAAACAGTGGTGATGTCTACTTCACTCACAGGCTTGCTGAGATGTTTAAGAACACAAAACATAGATAAGACGCACAGGCTCAGAGAGTCTCGGTCTCTAGCTTCTTGCCTTCTCTCTGCTGAATAATCTAACTAACCACTCCTAACCCACCCTGGCCGATCTCCAAACTCACTTGCGTGTAAGGCAAACCTGGGGTACAGTAGAGGGGTGGGGAGAAGGTGGAAGGGAGGTTGGGAGCCCCTCCTGGGGATTCTGGTTTCTGGGAGGGGAATTGTGTATGACCTTTAACTTGTATATTTCTGTAAATATTCCTGTATGTTGTGTATATCTCTGCTTCTATATTGTGCTAAGCTGTAAACAGAGCTTCATTTGTTCATTTCCAACCAGCTGAGTCTAGTCTGGGTGATTTTACAAAGGGGGGGAGGGGGCGCGGAGGGAACTCCCAAACCATCACAGGTAGCAATGTAAATGCTACACGTGAAAAGTGCCCTGCACCTGACAGTGCCCTTTGCTTTTCATGAAGCATGCATAGATTTCTCAAAGTGTGCAGTGTCAAAACAACAAATAAAAGTAGCATGTATGTCTTCTACCATAAAGGTGCTTGCTGTAGAGCAAGAGGCTTTTTTATCACTGTTCAGTTATTTGGGTTTGTTTAACTGGGCTACAACCTTACAGAGTGAGATCTTAAATAGTTCTAACTGATTTTCATCTACCTAATTTTTTTAAGGTTTGACTGCTATATAACTGATTTGACTCCTATATGATTGATAAAATATTTACAACTCAAAGTATATTCTTATTGCTGTACCTAAAAGTTTTCAGTGGA
Source organism: Semnornis frantzii (assembly GCA_013399775.1). Lineage (NCBI taxonomy): Eukaryota > Metazoa > Chordata > Aves > Piciformes > Ramphastidae > Semnornis > Semnornis frantzii. The sequence goes on from VWYK01097850.1 coordinate 21,240, forward strand.
TGTACCTTGACTTGATCTTTAAATGTAGATGTTACAATAACATCATTTATGTATTTCATACATAAATACTTAAATATATAAATACTTAAATACATACTTAAAAATAGATGACTACCCGTTACTTTCCATAACTAATTTTTGCTGCTGCTTCTTCCCTAAACAGATACAAATGTGAGCTTGAGAGAAGTCAGCAAACATCAGTTGCAGATTTATCATTCAGTAGCACTCTGCAGAAAAGTTTCACTGCTGCTAACACCAGTTGAAAGGCATAATGGTGAGTGTTTTTTTTTTTAAATTATCTAGCACAGATAGGTAGCTATCAGTTTTATTGGAAGGTGGAGGAGTATTTTGAACATTATGCTTGTAGTGAGTTCCCTCGTTGCTGCTGTATAGCTTATTTGGAGACTATCTCATTCATAGCACCATAAGTTCCAGGTTTAAAAATTATTAGTGCAGGTGGAACACTTAATGCAAATAATGCATCTTTTCCACACAACCTTGGTGGAGAAGGAGTAGCAACAGGAATATCCATCAACAGACTGCAGAAATTTCTTGAATAACTGTTCTTGGTGTCAGCTTTTCTGTTCACATAGTGGAGAGAAAATGTCTTCCTTCATGTAGCACAGGTGCTTTAAGGTTCAGTCAACAGTCATATATGCTATTTCTTAGAAACTTATTTTTTCTTTAGACTATTACTGTGCATGATCATCTGCTTGGACAGTTGATGCTCTGTAGCCATTTCAGAGCATCACTTCTGTATTAAAATTAGTGCCATGAACCAGATTTTAAATTTTTGAATGACCTGGAAAAGCAAAAAGAAGTTTCTTCAACTGAAGAGCAGTTCTGTAGCCAGACACTCTTATGCTGCCTATATTGAAAAACTACTGGGATCACTGTTATGCAGGCCGTTACCTTCTTTCCTTGCTGTGAACAAGTGTGCTGACAGTTTGGTGTCTCAGTCGTATACCCATGGGAGATGTGAGACACTTTCTTGCACTCTTCATTTTAATTTCTTTATGCATAACTGAAAAGGAGCGCGGTATTCACGAATCGTGGCACTCCTGAAATGGGGATTAGATTGAAATTATTTAAATGACTGTATTCAAAAATGTGGGAAGGGACCCATAAGGATTATTGAGTCCAAATCTCTGCTTCTCACAGAGTTTTCTAAAACTAAATCATATGATTAAGATTATCATCCATATGCTTCCTGAACTCTGACAGACTTGATACAAAATCACAGAATGTCAAGAGTCTGGAAGGGACCTTGAAAGCTCATCCAATCCAACTCCCCTACAGAGCAGGATCACCTGTACCGGATCACACAGGAATGCATCCAGGCAAGTCTTGAATATCTTCAGAGAGGAAGACTCCGCAACCCCCTTGGGCAGCCTGTTCCAGTGCCCCTTGGGCACCCTCACAGGAAAAAAATTCCTCCTCATGTTTACATGAAACTTCCTGTGCCTCAGCTTCTCATTGCTCCTTGTCCTCTCATTGGGCATTACTGATAAGAGCCTGTCTCCAGCCTCTCTGCACTCACCTTTTACATATTTATAAATATTAATGAGGTCACCTCTCAGTCTCCTCTTCAAACTAAAGAGCCCCACCTCCCCCAGTCTCTCCTTGTAAGAGAGAAGTTCCATTCCCTTAATCATCTTTGTGGCTCTGCACTGGACTCTCTCAAGCAGTTCTATGTCCTCCTTGAACTGAGGGGCCCAGAGCTGGGCATAGCACTCCAGATGCGGTCTCACCCAGACAGAGTAGAGCAACAGGAGAACCGACTAGCCACACCCCTTCTAATACCATTGCCACTTCTCTGGGGAGCCTGTGAACTTTTTCCTAGTGCCTAGTCTGAGCTTTCCCTGGCACTGCATCACTCCTTTTTTTTGTGTCTTATCACTGGTGGCCAGAAAGGAGACCAGCATGTCCAACTCTGCCTTCCTTGAGGAAGCTGTAGCCTGCAATGAGGCTTCCTCACAGTCCTTTCTAAGCTAAACAAACTAAGTGGCCTCCACTGCTCCTCATAAGTCTTGTTGTTAAGATGTTTCACCACCTTGGTCACTTTCTTCTGGACACACCCTAGTTGTTTGATGTCCCTCTTATATCAAGGCACCCAAAACTGCATACAATATTCAAAGTGGAACCACACCACTGCAGTGTAGAGTGGGACAACTGCCTCCCTCAACTTCTTCCTGGAATGCTGCAAAGCATTCTAGTTCAAGAATTTTCCTGAGAGAGTAATAGAATTATCTACAAATTGAAAAAAAGAGGAGTAAGATTTTTACTTTGGACAAACGCTGCTTTTCCAATTTCAACAGAAGCTGAAATAAATCCTTTGTCCAATTTCTGCTGTATTTGAAAGGACCTCGAGGTAATTTTTCAGTAATATCAACTGGGCTGCTGGTCTTTGAGACAAAGAAAAAAAAAGTAGTATATAATGTAAATGTGTGTATGCGTATATAATGTAACACATCTGTGTTGTATATTTTTACTTTTTAATGTATATACAAATATTTTGTAGAGAGGTATACAGAATTCTTCTGTCATTCACAGAATCATAATATGGTAGGGTTGGAAGGGACCTCAAGGATCATCCAGTTCCAACCTCCCGCCATAGTACACCTCCCACTAGTACAGGTCACTCAAGGCCTCATCCAACCTGGCCTTGAACACCTCCAGGGAGGTTGTGAAGCACAGAAGATCTCCAGGGAGNCCTTCCTGTGCTGAGGGCTCCAGAACTGCACACATGACTCCGGATGGGGTCTGAGGAGAGCAGAGTAAAGGGTCAGAATCCCCTCCCTTGCCCTGCTGCCTGCACTGCTCTTGCTGCAGCCCAGCACTCGGTTGCTGTCTGGGCTGCACTCACGCTGCAGGCTCATGTTGAGCTTTTCATCACTCTAGACCCCCAGGTCTTTTTCCTCAGACCTGCCCTCTAGCCATTCACCACCCAGCCTGTATTTGTGCTTGGGATTGTGCCTACCCAAAGATGAATAGTAATAAAAAATATTGCCCAATACAGATAATATTGACCCACAATAAACTGACAGGACACTGTAGCGTGAGACTGCTGGATCACTGTGATGTACAACTTCTCTAATTCTTTTGACATTGAAAGGTGACAAGGGTGATCTTATAGTGCTGATTCCTGGCAGTGCAGTTTAGTCAGACCAGTTTTTTATTCTGGGCAGGTTGTTAGATTCATGGATATAGTGTATGAAATGAAGATCGTTTTAAAGGAAAAGTCATGCTTCACATTTTCACAAGTTTTGAGTAAATCGGAGCTAAGTGAGACTCAGTGTAATATTGTTGGATATCCAGAAAACTGGAAAAGTGGAAACTATTGGTAAAGGGGATTTATTCCAAATTTAAAGGTAAAGACTGAGGGCAGTGGCAAACCATAGGTTTTACAGCTGGGGAATGATCCAGCAGTGGAGTCTGAAAAGGATTGGTAAGGAGAACTGGGCTATTGAGTGTATTCATTAGTGATCTGAAAAAGAGATGAATACTATGGATGAAGACCACAGTATTTCTACACAGTATTTCAGAATACAAAATAATTGCAGTAGTTAAAATGGTAAGTAAAATTCCTTTTTTAAAATAGATATATATATAAAATAAAAAATGAAGTAATGCTTCTGTAAAACAATTTGAACAATGCACACCTAGTACATGTAGTCTCTGAATTTGATGGCCTGATTCTAGGAGGCAATTCAGTAATTCTTGTGGCTAGTTCTCTCAACACTTCAGTAGTGTGTTCAGCAATGATAAAAAAGACTTTTCTTAGGAAAAGAATTGATGACTAATAGAATATTCTTTGGCCATATCTAGCCAAATGTCTTTCACATCTTGAATATTCTTCGAAATTGTATTTGTCTCGCCTCCAAACAAGTATATTAGAAGTGAACGGTACAAAGAAGAGTGAGGATCAAGAGAAGAACCAGGGAATGTTCATTTTTCTGCTTTTCATGAGGCATAATTACAGTACTGGCTTTGCAGGCTCAGAACAAAGTCTTTTATTACAGTGTACTGCGTTAAAAGGCAGAACTTTTTGTCACAGAGTATTGTAAAAAGGCCAGGGTGGAAACAGATCCAAAATAGAAAGTACATGTGAAGTATTTCATTTAAAAAAAAATATTAATTACCATTAATTTCTTGAATTGAAACTGTTGTCTCAAACACTGTAGATTTAAATGGTATATGAGAGGTATGATTACTGTATGCATGGTTAGGTTTGTATGGTCTTTAAATGAGTTACTTCATGGGCTTGGATGCAACATTCTGGACTATTTAGATTCTTGGTCTTAGCACAGGTATTCCTACATAACATTCTCTGGCTGCATTGAGAAGTCATGTTGTCTGTTAACTGGTTTAGGGCTTTAGTTTGAAAAAGAATAGTTCAAATGAGAGGCATTTAAAGTCCAGTTAGAAATACAATAGGGGGTTTACTGTATGGGGGTTGTTTTTTTCACTTAAGGAGAAAAAAACCACTTAGTATTATTACTCTGTCTAATTTTTCTAAGAAAGAGGTTGAAAGCTGGTACTTGGCATATTGTATTATTGTAATTTTGGAAGATAACTTGAAATGTCTGTTCTGAATTTACTTTTCTTTGTCCAGAAGAATTAACTGTGGGTCAGATATCACAGATTCACAGATCTCACCAGGCTGGAAGGCACTTTCAAAGGTCCTCTTGTCCAACCCTGCTGCAGTGAGCAGGGAGGCTTGCAACTGGATCAGGCTGTTCGGGGCCACACTGAGTCTGATCTTGACTGTCTCCTGAGAACGGGACCTCAATCTCTGAGCAGCCTGTGCCAGTATTTTACCACTGTCCTTGTAATGAACTTCCTCCTTATGTCCAACCTAAATTTACCCTTCTCCAGTTTACAGAATAATAGAATCACAGAATTAACCAGGTTGGAAAAGACCTCTAGGATCATCGAGTCCAACCTATCACCTAACCCTTCTAATTAACTAAACCATGGCACTAAGTGCCTCATCCAGCCTCCTCTTAGACATCTCTAGGGATGGGGACTCTACCACCTCCCCAGGCAGCCCATTCCAATGCCAGTCACTCTTGCTGGGAAGAATTTCTTCCTAACATCCAACCTAAACCTACCCTGGCACAATTTGAGACTCTGTCCTCTTGTTCTGTCCCTGAGTGCCTGGGAGAAGAGACCAACCCCCGACTGGCTACAACCTCCTTTTAGGTAGTTGTAGAGAGCAATGAGGTCTGCCCTGAGCCTCCTCTTCTGCAGGCTGCACACCCCCAGCTCCCTCAGCCTCTCCTCACAGGGCTGTGCTCCAGGCCCCTCCCCAGCCTCAGAGCCCTTCTCTGGACATGTTCCAGCACCTCAGCATCTTTCTTAAATTGAGGGGCCCAGAACTGGACACAGGACTCAAGGTGTAGCCTAACCAGTGCTGAGTACAGGGGCAGAATGACTTCCCTGGTCCTGCTGGCAACACAGTTTAAAACCATTGGATGCCTGGACTAAATTAATTCTTTAGTATAAAAAGCAATTTTATGATTCAGTGATTTGCACTGGTGTGATGTTATAAAAATGTGAAATGACTACCCTCTGTCATTTACTTATTAATAATTATTTTGTGTTGCATATGGAGCTGTGTAAAAGTAGATCCTGGTTTTTTCCTTAGATGCAGAAAATAAATGGGCCTTATCTTCAAAAGTCTTTGCATTAGAAAGAGATTGCTCGACATCAGACTTCCTTGTCTGTTTTCATGGCAACAAGAGAAGACACTATCTAGAAATCATGAAACTCCTGCAAGGGGGAAGTTGTACAACATCCTTTTTTCCGTGGGAAAAAGAAACAAATTATCAGAGAAGAATGAGTTGGACAACAACTTTATTGAGAACTGTAATCTTCAGTTGTAATCCAGCTAAAAGAACAGAACCAAGGTATCTGTTATAATTTCTTTAAAACTCAGAGACTGTCTCCTACATGGTTTCATGAAAGCTGACGAATGAGAGATAGAGTGCCATAGTGAGGAAAAGAGAAATAGACCTGTTGTTGCCTTTGGCAGCTAGCCCAGCTGGCTGCTTGTTTGTCCATTTTCAACGAGTACACAGAGATGATCCACAAGCTGTGGTACCTTAGCTACAAGACGTGAGAGTTAGAAGAGAGGAGTTTGTATTTTGGGGATGGGTAGAGACAAGGAAAATATCCTTTTCTGGTAATTCCATTGCTCATGGATGAATTCTTTTAAAAGTCAGTTAAAAAACTCCTCAGGATTTTGTAACATCTCACTGTTAAATGCAATTATATTATTTATTTAATTTTGTATGACTCTTGAGATTTGTGACTAAGCACTACCTGTGTTAAAAATCCATTGCTTGAATATGCTCAATGAATAACTGAGTTGGTCCATAGTGGATGCTGGTGAAAGCGCAGAACAAATGTCCAACAAAATGAAGTATGATGAAAAAGCAAGGTATGAAGTCATATTGCACGTATAGACATGATAAAATGCTCTCTTCCAACTATCATGTAGCAGGAATGAGTAAGTATTCGGTGTATTGTGGATTTGGTGTAAAACTTCAGTCTAGGCAGCATTGTAAAATTGGAAACCATATAAAGCCAGCATCAGGAAGACAGTAGGTGGTTTCTTAACAAAGAGAATTACCACATGATAGTAATTCTACTACCAGTAGATGACTAAAGTTTTCCATTGTAAAATTATGTTGTGATTTTGGAAGATAAACTCTTATTGATGTATATTTTGGGAAGATCACAGAGTTTCACTTTATATGTTTGTTACTTTGGGAAAGGAAAAAAATTCAAGTATAAAATACTCTATGTACAGATGCCCAGTAGCTGAAAAGCCTATTTGAAACACAAGTTCAGAGTGGCCCCAAACAAATGTTTGTAGTGCATATCTTCCCTTAAAAAAAAGTAGTAATAATAAAAATATATGTCAAGTGACATGTTTGTGTTTAAAAACACAGAAACAAATGCACACAAATGGTCAGAAGAGCAAATTGTCTTTGCTTTTGCAGCATTAGTGCCTGACCTTGCACTTTGCTGCCTTCCCATATACTATGAAGTGGAAATTATTGGTTGTCAATTGTCTTTCAGTCTTGTTACTTTTAGTCATTGATGTAGTAGTAGTAGAAGAGACTTGAAACTTCTGTTTCAGCTTGTTGAGCATTTTACAGGGTCTCTGTCTGTGTCAGGAACTTGAATTGTTACCAAACATACTAAAAGACAGCTGGAAATTTGAGTACCTGAAGACATACCTTTCAAAGCAGAAAGTATCTTTAATCTGTAATTGTTTTACAATTCAGAGTTAAATTCTACTGTTAGAGACCTAGAACAACAATTACAAGCTCAAGAAAAAGTGAACAAATCCCATATGAATAAATAACAAGAAACTGAGCTACAGCAGAACAGAATGAAGCTGGAGAGAAGAGGATAAAGTTCTGAACCAAACCAGAAATGAACTGACTTAAGTGAGAACACAACTTGATCAAACTACCACACAGGCAGAATGTTGCACCACACATCTTCTGTCTGTCCTTACAGTTCATTTCCAGTATTAATGTGTACCAGTTTAGTAAGAACCAAGCTTCCCAGATAAGTTTCTTGAACATTTGCTGAGGTTCAAGTTTTGAGAAGTATATGTATAAGGTCTTGCAATGACAGGACTAGGGGCAATGGTTTTAAAAACTGGCAGAGGGAGATTTGGACTAGATGTCAGGAGGAAGTTCTATACAGTGAGGGTGGTGAGACACTGGCACAGGTTGGCCAGGGAGACTGTGGCTGCTCCCTCCCTGGAGGTGTTCAAGGCCAGGTTGGAGGAGGCCTTGAGTGCCCTGTACTAGTGGGAGGTGTCCCTGTCTATGGCAGGGGGTTGGAACTGGATGATCCTTGAGGTCCCTTCCAACCTTACCATTCTATGTTAGCTTGATATGTATACCTTTAAATATATAAATACTTGTAAACAGTTGGGAGGGTCTTTTTAGCACCTGAAGAAATTTTTTTCATCCTCGGGCAAGACTGCAATTCTGG
>VWYK01097852.1:9971-31047 GCA_013399775.1 Semnornis frantzii
TTTTTTTTTTTTTAATCACAGAATGTGGTGTTCACATGAAAAGCAAAGCACTTTGGACCGAAGTTGTCATACCACAGGCACTATTAGAAATAAATCCCTCCTCTCTCATTTGTACAGAAGGGAGGTTCTCCAAACCTGAAACTATTTGCTTAAGGTGTCTCGAGGTTCTCCCAAAGGGTGTCCCCTATCCTAGAGACCCCACTGCTACAGTCTGAATCTCCATCAAACTATCACGCAACAGCTGCTAGTTACACAAAGAGCGAGAGAATTTGCACAAGTCCAAGTTGCCTCTTCCAGGTCAGCTCCTCCTCCACTCTGCTGGTCAAAAAAAAATACACAGGCACTGCCTAATCTACTTCAGAACAGAGTCCACAACAGAAAGCTGGCACAAACTAATGTATTCAATCTGCCTACAGTGGGATGAGTTTCAACAAGGCCAAATGCCAGATCCTGCACTTGGGTCACAAAAACCGCCACCAGCGCTACACGCTTGGAGCAGTGTGGCTGAAGAGCTGCCTGGCAGAAAGGGATCTGGGGGTTGTAATAGGCAGGAGCTGAATAGGAGCCAGCAGTGTGCCCAAGTGGCCAAGAAGGCCAATGGCATCCTGGCTTGAATTAAAAATGCTGTGGCCAGGAGGACTAGGGAGGGGATTGTCCCCTTGGACTCAGTTTTGGTGAGGCCACACCTCGAGTGTTGTGTTCAGTTTTGGGCAGCACAATACAAGAGAGATGTGGAGGTGCTGGAGGAAGGCCAGAGGAGGGCAATGAAGCTGGGGAAGGGCCTGGAGAATAAATCTTATGAGAAGTGACTGAGGGAGCTGGGCATGGTTAGTGTGAGGAAGAGGAGGCTGAGGGGAGACCTCATTGCTGTCTACAACTACCTGAAGAGACCTTGCGGAGAGGCTGCTGCTGGTCTCTTCTACAGGTAATTGGAGACAGACCAAGGGGGAATGGCCTCAAGCTGGGGCTAGGGAGGTTTAGATTGGACATTAGGAAAAAGTTTTTCATGGAGAGTGGTCAGGGACTGGAATGAGCTGCCCAGTGAGGTGGTGGAGTCACCCAGCCTAGATGTGTTTAAGGGTGGTTTGGATGTGGTGCTTAGGGCTATGGTTTAAGGTGAATCTTGTAGAGTAGGGTTCTAGGTTGGACTTGGTGATCCTGAGGGGCTTTGCCAACCTGGATGTTTCTGTGATTCTGTGATACAGTAACTCAGGTACTCCAGCTTGAAGCAGATTGACCTTGAACCAGCCCTCTCACTGGCAGAGCACCCGAACACAATATGTAAGGATAAACATCTTCTACAGGCAGAGCTGCCTATGAAGTGTCCAATAAATGGGTCATTGAGTGAACAACTTGGTTGAAACATGCAATTTCCTTGCAGAGGGCAAAGGAATTGCTCTTGCCTGAGTTGCTGGACAACTCTTGCAGGGAGCCCTTTCACCTTCTTTCAGATGTTGATGAATTCCCATTCCAGAGTCTAGAGAAATTGAGCAAGAGGGACTATTTGCTGTTGTAAATAAAGCTTGGATTTTCTTCTTCTAGAGGGCCAGATCCCAGCAAGGCTGTGACTGGCAGCTGGTAGTAGGAGCAGGTTGTTAAGCTCTGGGAAAACAGTCCAAAAGCAGTAGGATGAAATGGAAGAACAAAAGTGTGTGAATTCCCAGGTGACCAGCAATCAATTTTTTATTGCCTCTTCTGAAACAAAGGGCAGCAAATTAAATCAGTGGAGCAGTTGTTGCTTCCCTGTAGCACATGGATAAACTGTAGATCTCACTGGACACTCTGAGTGATGGAATCAGATTACTTCACACCAGAAATATCTGTACAAGCATGCAGCTATTAGTCACTGAAACCTAACCTCTGCCTTAAGAAGACACAGCTCTCCAGACACCAGGAGACAGTGTTAAGGAAAGCATTGCTGTGTTTTAGCCGTGCTCTTAGCATCTGTTCTGGCATCAGATGAATGGAGACTAGTGGGGACTCCAGCCTGAGTCAGTTCATGTGTGATGTGTCACAGCTAGAAGAGGAGGATGTTTTTCTATGTCTCCTTTGGTAATCCCAGGGTTACCGCGTCTCTTGGGTGTGGTGGCGCCCACTCAGTCACAGCTCTGTGGACACAGGGAGGGGTGTGGGTAGCAGGATCCAGCTGATCCTTTCAATCTCTCCTAGTGGCAGGCTCCAGCCCTGCCCGGTAGTAGAGGAGATGTCGAATCATGTTAATTTTCAGCACTCGGAGAGTCAAGTCCCTTTTGCTGCACATGTAAGTAACCCTATAGACATAAGGGCAGAAAAGCTCCACTTGTGCATTTGGCAAGGGCACACCAGTGTCTCAAAGGGACATCAAGGCAACATTCACCCCACAAGCCAGCAGTTGGTTCCCCAGCCCAGCCCATGGGGAGCAAGACCAGAACGATTTTCCCTCTCTTCCAGGTTCCAGGAGCATTCTCCAGGACAGATTGTGCCCAGCCAGTACTTACCTACTCTGCACCTACCCTGTCCTCTGCCTTATTTCTGCTGGCAGCTGGGTCACAGCACAGACCAGCTGCATTATGGGGGTTTTCCATGACCCGGGTTAACCTCCTGGAGCTGGCTGGCTACAGCAGAAATGTAAGCCCTGCCACTGCCTGATGCCTCAACTGTATTTATTCATGCCCATACACTTGCCTAGGACAGGGGAGAAGGGGAGCCTCCAGCAGCAGATTCTGGTGGCTCCAGGCATAAAGCTTGTACTTTGTTTCTTCCCTCTGACAAGCTGAACTGCAGAAACTGAAAAGTGCTCTTGCATGAGAGATTTTAAGCAGAATTTAAACTTAGCTGGAAGAGGGTTGCAGAAATAATTTTGTCTTCCACCAGAACTTGTTTTTAATGTCTACTTCTCCAAAGTTCACCACGGGTTTCTTGTTCTTTGTTTTTGTTGCTCTTGTTAAAAGGTTTCAGTTGCAACATGGCTTTGCAGTCTGTAGGGAAAGAACCCTTTTTTTGCCACTGTGCTGCCACAGGGGGAAATTAGTGCACCTGACAGTGTGAAGCCTCCAGAGCGAGACAGAAGGAGGGAAAAAGAGATAGGGATCAGAGAGTTTCCTCTCACTGACCTTGCGCTGATCCCATTCTCTTGGCTCACTGCAAGGGCATCCCCACCCACCTCACTCCTCTCACACATTCTTATGCCCTGAGTAGTCTGCATACACGGGGCTGCAGTGCCTTTGGAAACTCAAATTGCTGGATAGTCTCCTGAGTCCCCAAGTCTGAAAGGAAAGGGAAAAAATACTAAAGAGAGAGAGAAAAAACAAAACAGTGGGGGGAAAGGCTTGCATGTGATGTGAAAGGCTGGAGAGCAGCCCTGAGGAAAAGGACCTTGAGGTCTGGGGTGATGAAAAGCTCAACATGAGCCTGCAGTATGAGTGCAGCCCAGACAGCAACCGAGTCCTGGGCTGCATCAAGAGAAGCGTGGCCAGCAGGGAAAGGGAGGGCATTCTGCCCCTTTACTCTGCTCTCCTCAGACTCCACCTGGAGTACTGTGTACAGTTCTGGAGCCCCCAGCACAGAAAGGACACGGAACTGTTGGAGCGGGTCCAGAGGAGGCCACCAAGATGCTCAGAGGGCTGCAGCAGCTCTGCTATGAGGACTGACTGAGAGAGTTGGGGCTCTGCAGCCTGGAGAAGGCTTCCAGGAGACCTTAGAGTAGCCTTCCAGTATCTGAAGGGGGNCTGCTTATGGCAGGGGGTTGGAACTAGATGATCCTTGAGGTCTTTTCCAACCTTACCATTCTGTGATTCTATGATTTCCTTAACTCAGGTAACAGGGAGCTGCTCGTCCTCAAGTAGAGCAAGAAGCCGCAGCCCACAAGTTCAGTGAGGGCTAAGTATACCCCAGACTTCAAAACTCAAACAGCTCCAGGGTCCTGTTTTCCTTCGGAGGAGGGAGGCAGACTTTGAGCTTCACATGCTGCTAAAGTAGCCCTGATGGTTTAAAGGTTGAAATAAAGCAAGTGACCCGAAAAATAACACCGTGAAAATCAGGTCTGGATCACGTTAACTTCATTGCATTCTCTACCTCAGTATTTGCCTGTAGGTGGCTCTGGCACAGCCCATCCTGCTGGGACACAGAGGGAGGGAGACCTTTCCCAGTATGTTTTCCACAATCCTACGGGGAGCATCTAAACAGGATCGCTTGAAACTGATTGCCCCTAGAGGCTGTGGATTATCCTTCTCTGGAAACTTAAAAAACCTGCCGGGGTACATTCCTGTACAACTCGGTCTAGGCAAACCTGCCTTAGCATTGAGATTGGACTTGACGACCCTCAGAGGTCCCTTCCAATGCCTACCATTCTGGGTTTCTGTGAAATATTAGCTCATGCATTTTTGCAAGCGGTGGAGGTGTTTCAAAGCCAGACCTCACGCGGAGCTGTCGACAAAGAAATTATTTTTGAGTTTCCCTCAAATTTGTGTGAGAGGTGCCAGCAGGCACTCCCCTGCCTAAGCAGGGATGACAGATGGTTGGAAGTCACAGCCTTTCACAAAGTGAAGGCACACCCATGCTCCAGCAGTGATGAAGTGAACTCTGCTGGGCACTGGGGGGAACATTAATCGTTTCTTTTTCCCACACAGCTGCTGGGCTTCAGGAAATGCAAAGACGCCGAGTGTCTTCGTGACTCCCTCTCATCTTCTCGATGCTCCTAGCCAAGAGTATCCCTAGAGAGGCTGTAAAGTGAGAGGGAGATCAAAGCCTTACTCAAAGGACGTCAGAATGAATAAATTCTATCAGAGAGAGACCACCCAGCACAGGGTGGGGCCAGTGTTCATCTAGTTTTTCCTGTTCCCCGATCTCCTCCTCCCACCCGTGCAAAGCAACAAGCTGGTTAAATCCTTTTCCAGAGGTCCTAAATCCTCTCCCGCCCGCGAATCCTCCCCAGGTTTTGCCTCCCTCTTCCTCCAGCCTGCCCATCGCCGAGCGAGTGCCCTTGGACCTGCCGGGTGGAGCGGAGCCAGCGGCCAGCCAGACTCGCTCAGCATGCGACTGCCCGTGCCCGCCGTGCTCGGCTGCTCGGCTGCCAGCCTCCTGCTGCTGCTGCTGCTGCGATGGCGGCGACACAGGGGGCTCTGGAAGAAGGTGAAGGAGGCTCAGCAGAGACAGGAGCGGAGCTTGGTGAGGATGGAGACGGTTACGCGGAGCTTTCGGGAGCAGGTGAGTGCAATGAACCGCGCTCCTCCTCTCCATCCCCGAGGTGGGGGAAGGCTGTGGATAGTCAGGCAGTCCCCGCCCGGCCATGACCCCTCACCCTGGCCTCATCTTCCCAGCACACCCCCGGGGGCAGTAGTCTTGTAGCCCTCCCTGGGCGTGGTCTCTCTGCGAGGGGCAGCTGCTGGGCGGCGCTCGCATAGCTGCCAGGCGGCATCCCGGTGCCTTGTATGGAGCGGTGGGGATTTAGGGTTTTTTGTTTGTTGTTTGCTTTGGTTGGTTGGGTTTTGTTGGTTTGTTTTTTTTTTTCTTTTTAAATCTATATGTGCAAGCACACACACACACACACACCACCTGCCAGCAATGCGGCGCTCGCCTCTGTAGAGAGGAAACGCTTCCTGGGGCAGCCGGTGCGGCGACGGTAACGAGCGGCAGCGCAAGCGCCGGCAAACGGGAACCGACGGCGAGGAGAGGAAAATCCCGGGCTGAAAGCTTCCTGGCCTCTTCCGCCATGGGGGAAGGCTCAGCCTGGCTGCCGAGGAGGCGGCAGAAGGCGGCGATGTGTTATCGGCAGGAGATATGCAGCCGCGCAGAGCGAGGACGTGGGTGCCCTGGCCAGAAGAGCGCTGTGCTCACAGCGAACCCATCACGCTGCCGCTCCCCTGGCTGCGCTGGCCACGCTAGGGTTCAGAATCCAACCTAGGGGAGGCAGTTTGGTCTTTTTATTTTTTCCATGGTATTTAGTAAGTGTTGATGAAATCTCTGCTGACCCCAAAATTACCTGTGTGCTGTCAGATGAGGGGGCTCCCTGGTTTGCATACATCCCTCTCGGATATCTTGGCGATGCCAGACGAGCTGGCACCAGGCTCAGTCTTGTTTCTTGCTGGAGCAATGTCTGTAACCGTGCTGCAAGTTCCCACTGTGGTTCAGCAGAGAATGTTGCACTAAGCAGTTCCCTCGGGCCTGGCCCAAGCACTCTTTGAACAAGGCTGTGTGAAACACTTTCTCTTAACAAGCAAGGTGCTTGGTGAGATCGATCTGAACACTGCAACAAGTCTTTAGAAAGCCCAAATTACTGGCATTGCAGGTTTCATGCCACGTTCATTAGTGTCGGATAGGAGCAAGGGAAAAGTTGCCACTAAGTGGCAGATCCTTTTTGGATGGGTTACAGTGGCACCAAGGGGAGAGGAGGAGCCCAGCAGCCGAGACAGAGGTGTATCATTATCTCTTCAACCCGTCTTGTAGCATCCTTCCGTGAACATGGTCTCCATCCTCTCTCTGCCTTTGCCGGAACTGACCAAGAGAATCCATGATGGCTCACTCCCTCCGGAGCACGTCTTCTATGCCTACGTGGGCAAGGTGAGGAGCAAGGGTGATGGGGCTGCATTTCACCCATGGTGGGTCTGGCTCTTTTTGGGAGGAGCCCAGCGTAAGGTTCAAATGCTGCCGAGCTGGCACTGCTCACTGATTAGTACTGGGCCCTTGTACATTTTTCTGTGAGTGAAGAGAGAGCTCAGCATGTGGCTACCATGGCTCTCACCTTGGTTTAAGAGCAAACAGGAGCTGAAAGCTCAGCATCCAGAGCTGAAAGCTCAGCATCTAGTGAGCCCATGCCTTCCTCGGGGAGCCCACGCTTTTGCAGGGGTAGGTATAGCTACAGGAAAGTGTTTCATAGAAACGTAGAATAGTAAGGTTGGAAGGGACCTCAAAGATCATCTAGTTCCACCCCCCTGCCATAGGCAGGGACACCTCCTACTAGTACAGGTCACTCAAAGCCTTGTCCAACCTGGCCTTGAACACCTCCAGGGAGGGAGCATCCACATCCTCCCTGGGAGTGCTGCTATTGCCATCGCTCCATCTCCAAATGTGTTGGTAGCCATCAGTTTCCACTTCCTTTCTCTACTTTTGCTGTAATAATTAGGGAGTAGCTTCCTGGGTTGCCACTTTGGGGTTCTAGTTTAATGCTGCTCTAGAAGCTCCGTCAACACTCTGCTGGGCTGAGTGCCTCTCTTCACTGCACACACCAGCTGGTGCTGTGGCCCCTGGCTGTCACTGGACAACATTATGGAGTTTGTCATGACAATGTCTTAGAAAGGAGCAGGAAGAGGTGCCCTCATACCCACTGTGCAGATGGGGAGGTGGAAGAGGGTGAAGAGGCAGATGTAAAAGAGAAGACTGTAACGCAACGCGCCAGACTGTGTCTCACCTGCAGTCTTTGCCTGCTTTCCCCAAGGCTCTCCAAATTGCCATAGAAACAAACTGCATTACAGAGTATCTGCAGGAGAGTGAGACCCAGCTCCGGAAAGTGAAGCCAGAGAAGCGGGGTTTGCTCTATGGGGTGCCTGTCAGCATCAAAGACTCCATCGACTGCCAGGTACCACCAGCTCGACACCGCGTGAGGTCCTCATGGTTTGAAGTTCAGTGGCAGGAGAGGCCTGACCTCAGCATTTGGCTTGGCTTTGTCATGGCTGATCTAGGATGGCCTGCTCTGTTAGGTGATGGGGTTTGCTGCCTTGTAGTGGTTCTGGCATCACCTGCCCCCCCCTCCCCCCAAGGATTCACCCAGCCTAAACTCAGACAACTGGAAGTTAAAGAATGAAGCTTTATATTCACAGCTTAGCATGATTTACAAGCAGATATATACAATATATTACAAATATTTACAACTATATACAGTAATATACAAGTTAAAAGTAATACAGAAATACAAGATCCCTTCCCAGCAGTCAGAGTACCCAGGAAGGGCTTCTAACCACCCTTTCACCTTCTTTCCACCCTCTCCCTTATCTCAGAATCTCTCTTACATGCACAGTGAGCTGGAAAGCTCAGCAAGGGCTGTTAGAAGCAGAATGATTACTTGGAAATGTGCAGGGTCAGGCAGAAGAGTTAATACAGCAAAAGCCAGGCAGAGACTGACTTATCTCTGTTTGTGTCCTTGCTTTTATATGTCCCAGCAGAACAAATGGGTAATTTAGACATCACTATATTTTCTTCTTCACACCCAATAATATGATTTCTTTCATTAAAATATTCCAGTTAGCCTCAAACCAGCACATGCTCATCACCCATATGAACCAACAGAAAAGGCTGGATCAGAGTTACTACCAATACACTGCACAACATGTGTGTGAGGGATAGGTTGTTGGAGAGGCATGCACATGCAGGTGGTCTCTTCTCTCTAGTATTAGATGATGGAATGAGAGGAAATGTCCTGAAATTGTGCTGGGGAGGTTTGGATTGGATATTAGGAGCAATTTATTTCCTGCAAGAGTGGTTGGGCATTGGAACTAGCTGCTTAGGGAGGTGGTGGAGTCACTGCCTGTGGAGCTGTTCAAGGAATGTGTGACTTTGGGACGTGGTTTAATGGCCATGGTGGGGTTGGGCTGATGGTCTGGACTGAATGACTTTGGGACGTGTTTTACTGGCCATGGTGGGGTTGGGCTGATGGTCTGGACTGGATGACTTTGGGACGTGGTTTAATGGCCATGGTGGGGTTGGTTGCTGGTCTGGACTGGATGACTTTGGGACATGGTTTACTGGCCATGGTGGGGTTGGGCTGATGGTCTGGACTGGATGACTTTGGGACGTGGTTTAATGGCCATGGTGGGGTTGGGCTGGATGATCTCAGAGATCTTTTCCAACCGAAACAATTCTACAATTCTATGCTTATATACATAACTAAAAATAGGAGGAATTGCAGTCCCCTTTGGAAACCACATTGTTCTGTGTTCCCAGGGTCATGATTCCACAGTAGGATTTATAAAAAACATCAATAAACCTGCAGCAGAGGACAGCGTGGTGGTGCAGGTGCTCAAGAGGCAGGGGGCAATTCCCTTTGTCAAAACCAATGTTCCCCAGTCCCTTGTCAGGTAGGTTGGTGTTCTGTTCCCTCAGCGTGGCAGCAGTCCTCCTTTCCTCACCTCAAGAGGGTTTCTATCAAGTCAAATTCTCATTTCCACTTCTTTTGAAGTGGGTCCCCATCCTCAGTGTCCATGAGTTTAAGTAAGCACATGTACACTAAGGTTGGAAATTAGTTTTAAATTAAATAATGAAGCAAAAGACAAGAAGAGGAGAGAAATCACTGCTCTTTTCTCCCGTGCTGGATGTTTTTAAATCACTTTTTATTTTTTAAATAACCCCTCAGAAACAGTCTTGTTAACTATAGAGTGCAAGCACATATTTGTGCAAGGGAAAGCTAGTTAGCTAATTAAGCTAATGACCTTCTATTATTCTGCCCCCAAACCTCTGCTGTATCTGGCAAGACCACTCTTGATATCATTGGTGTGGGGTGTGCTTATTGGTAAGTCAGATGTGCTCTGCTGGACAGCTACTTGGCTACTGTCCCTGTGTGCTGCCAGGTGAACTGAGCACTGAAATTAGCTGGCAGTGAATCCAGGTCCTGGCACCACCATGAAAAGGCTGCTGGTCTTCATGGCAGCTTTGGAAGCTCCCTCAGAATAAATAATATCAACATCTATTGAATTACCTAACTGCCTTCTAAAGGTCTTTCTGTGATGACTGAGATGAACATCAGTAGATGATCTACATTCCTCTCATTTGCAATCTCTCCCTCTGTCTTCAGCTATGACTGCAGGAACTTAATCTTCGGTCAGACGTACAACCCCCTGCTCTACACCAGAAGCCCTGGAGGCTCCTCTGGTGGAGAAGGGGCACTTATAGGAGGAGGTGGGTCCATCCTGGGCATTGGGACAGACGTAGGAGGAAGCCTGCGTTTCCCTGCTGCCTTCTGTGGGATCTGTGCACTCAAACCCACTGGGAAGAGACTCAGGTACTGCGAGTATTGCAGTGATGCCTCTGGGTGAGACCCATGCATCACCCTTCCAGTTGCTGTGCTGGCATGCTTCTACTTCTGTGAGCAAGATTACACATCAGAGTTACTGGGAAGAGCTTGTTTCTTCCTCCTGCCCAGACATTTTCTGGGGCCTGTGTTGAGGAAAGCATTAGCTCTTCCAGAAGGGAGAAGGGGAAAGTGTCCATCTGCATGCTAAGGGAGTAGTTGTTCCTGACTGACAGGACATAAATCATTCTGGCTTAGGTTGGGTTTCTCTTGGGCTTCCCCCTGGGCCCTCCTTCTGTCAACCTCTAATTGCAAATGAGGGTCAGTGCTTTCATTACCATTTGCTACTGCTTAAAGCCTTTCTCTTCCATGAAAACAATTCATCTGATGTATTTTCTGTCTCCTCTTTGCAGTAAAAAAGGAGTCGTCGCAGGTGTTGTTGGGCAGAAAGCAGGTAGGAATTGATGGTTGTCCTTCAGGGAGGGGAGTAGGGCAGGGGTGAGGAGGACCTTCAGCTGGCTGTGGGCAGAGAGAAACAGGGAGTCTGTCAGAGAGCCACTCCTATAGCGAGGTTCCTGCGAAACTGGAGTATGCATGAGCCAAAAGGAGCAGCGCAACACAAACCTCAACGCACTTGTGACCCAGATGTTTGCTGTGCTTTTGGCTGTTCCTTCATGGGAGCTGGGATTAGCAGTCAGAAAGGGTGTCTTATGCTGTCCCTGTGTCTTGGTCAATAAAGCTTTTTGTTTAATTCTGCAAATCATGAGATGGAGATGCCAGGACACATATTGGTGGGTAATAACTCCAGGTCCATCATGACAGGCCTGTTGGTGGGAAGACATTTGTAGGCACCTCCAGACCAATTCACAAAAAGGAACTGTTCCCAGCACTGGACTAATTCAAAACAATGCCAAAATGTCCTGCTTTTGCAGCAGGACATGCCCTCAAAAGGCCTCAAGCCTTGAATGCTCTCTTCTGGTCTCTTCCAGTGGCTGCAGCAGTGGGGCCAATGGCAAAAGACGTGGACAGCCTCGCGCTGTGCATGCGGGCACTCCTCTGCGAGGACATGTTCAGCCTGGACAGCACAGTGCCCCCCCTCCCCTTCAATGAAGAGGTAAAGGACCTCTAAGAGAGCAAAGGTCTCTGAGAAAAGGTGCCAGTGCTCAGGCTGAAAATGGCAGTGGCTCGTGAGGGCCTTGTCCTGTGACCCATGAGTGAGAGAAGTGCTGCCTTCTAGACCCGCTCTGTAGCACGGGTGTATTGTTGGCTTCTGATACCACAGACATCCTTCCAGCTGGCACTCTCCCTTGCTCTGCAGGTGTATTCTGGCACACAGCCCCTTCGCATAGGTTACTACGAAACTGATTTCTTCACCATGCCAAGCCCAGCCATGAGGCGTGCTGTTCGCGAGGTGAAGGAGATGTTGGAGGATGCTGGCCACACGGTAGGATGCTGCATGAGCCCAGTAGTTGTGTGGCATCTGTCCTTCCTTTCTTCTTACCTACCATGTCTTTAGGTCACTTGGGTGAATATCGGAACAAATTTGGCAAGGAAAGGGGACCTGGAATCCACTCAGTTTCCTACAGCTTTGATGAAAGTAGATAGCAGCTTTTGGAAAAGAGAAACTCTTCAGGTTGTGACTTGATTTCTCCTCTCAGCAAGATATCAGTGCTCTTTAGGTACTGGCAAACACAACAGGAAGCCAAATAACACATGGTGGGGAGTATATGACTCATCTGCAGTGAGTGCATTTGCTCACATACTGGCTGAGATCTGCATTGTGCTAGACACTGCATAATCTGGGTGCTGAGGCAGTGCCTGCAGGGAGCTTGCAGTCCTGGTGGTGTATGATTACTGTCAGCTCAGCAGATTTCCTGAGCATGATGGAAAACCTCTCTCCAATGGCTGTGAAGAGCTGTTACCAAGCATTTATTTGGTCTGTTCTCAAGCCAGTTTCATCTCTTCTGCATCATATCCTTTAGCAAGCAGCTCCACAGATCTACTGCATGATGCATGGAAAGACACTTCCTGGTTTTGTATCTGGAAACAAGGACCTAAGGAGGGTAAAAAAAAAAAAAGTGGAGGGGAGTTGCATATGGCAGATCTCTTATAGCCAAGAAACACCATATTGACCAAGACCCATTTGTAGGGTCTCAGGTTTCTGGGGTGCTGGGTGTCTCCTTCCTCCTTTCTGCTGTTTTAGCAAGTTATCTCCATGTGTGAGGCATGGCCATAGCTGCACTCTTTCACATACGCAAGGGTTAGGAGTGAAGTGGGAAGCACAAACTTATGGTTTCCAACATTCCTGGCCAGTTTTGGAGGGAATGTTGGACTATGGGGATTCTTGGACAGCCCATCCTGTTTCTTTTGACCCTTCTGTTGATGATCAAAGGAAAACAGTGTTTTGAGGGATGGATGGATAGATGACATGGAGATGACCAAGTGTAAGGTCCTACATCTGGGTTGGCACAATCCCAAGCACAGCTCCAGGCTGGTTTGTGGGGAATGGGTGAGAGCAGCCCTGAGGAACAGGACCTGGGGGTCTGGGGTGATGAAAAGCTCAACATGAGCCTGCACTGTGAGTGCAGCCCAGACAGCAACTGAGTGCTGGGCTGCAGCAAGAGCAGTGTGGGCAGCAGAGCAAGGGAGGGGATTCTGCCCCTTTGCTCTGCTCTCCTCAGACCCCACCTGGAGTACTGTGTGCAGTCCTGGAACCCCCAACACAAGGAGGACATCAAACTGGACCTCTGGAAAAGGGCCAGGAAGATGTTCAGAGGTCTGGAGTAGCTCTGCTATGTGGACAGGCTACAAGAGTTGGGGCTCTTCAGCCTGGAGAAGAGAAGGCTTCCACGAGACCTCGGAGTGGCCTTCCAGTATCTGAAGGGGGTCTACAGGAGGGCTGGAGAGGGATTATTGACAAGGTCTTGTAATGACAGGACAAGGGGCAATGGGTTTAAACTGGCAGAGGGGAGATTTAGACTGGATGTTAGGAAGTTCTTTCCAGTGAGGGTGATGAAACAATGGAACAGGTTGTCCAGGGAGGTTGTGGCTGCTCCTTCCCTGGAGCTGTTCAAGGCCAGGTTGGAGGAGGCCTTGAGTGACCTGTGCTAGCGGGAAGTGTCCCTGCCTATGGCAGGGGGTTGGAACTGGATGATCCTTGAGGTCCCTTCCAACCTAAACCATTTTATGACCTGGTGGCCTCAGATGCTGGAGGCTTTCCAGAGGGCTTCTCAGGAAATCCTCAGCCCAACTTGTCCCCTTCTGAGCACTCAATGGCTTGTCCCACACAGCTTATTTGTGCTGACTCTTCTGTTGTCCCTGCAGTTGGTGCCATTTGAACTCATGAATGTGGACTATGCAGTCTTTAACTTCTGCTTTAGGGGAATGTTTTCGGATGGAGGTGTCTCTTTCATCAGGAACTTGTGAGTATAGCCTGGAATGGTTTGGTTTTGTTGGTGCTCTTCGATATAAGTCTGGCTGTCATAGGGGTACAACTAGCAGGTCTACTGGATGTAGGTAGTGGGTGATATGCACTAGAATTTAGAGGAGGAGCTTATCATCAAGTGAGCCAGCCAGACCCTGGGTCTTCACAAATGAAAGGATACAGGGTGTTTGTATCCTATAAAGACTGTGAGATGAGCAGGGGCAAACCTTTTCTTGTCAGTTAAATATTGCTGTTCAAAGGGATTGGCCTTGTGAAGTCTGATCTGCTGTGAGTGCTTCCTAATGCTGCTGAGCTAAACATTGTTTTCTCTTTCAGCAAAGGGGAGCTGGAGAGAAGTAGCGTCGCGCTGTTATTCTGGCTGTCAAAGACACCAAACTGGCTAAAATCTGCCCTCTCTTGGACTGTCAAACCCTTTGTAAGGTTCATTTCTTTCTAGCATAGATGGAGTTAAGCAATAGGTAGTGAATAACTTGTCTCACATTGCCTTAAGGCTTTGTCATGGAGAGGTCTGTGCTTCCTGGCTGTGCTTAGAGAAATCTGGGTCCCAAACACCAATGCAGGCTGGGCAGTGACTGGCTTGAGAGCAGCCCTGAGGAGAGAGACTTGGGGGTGCTGGTGGATGGGATGCTTAATATGAGCTGTCACTGTGATCTTGCAGCCCAGAGAGCAACCAGAGCCTGGGCTGTAGCAAGAGAAGTGTGGGCAGCAGGGTGAGGGAAGTGATCCTGCCCCTCTACTCCACACTGGTGAGACCACGCCTGGAGTACTGCATCCAGTTCTGGAGCCCCTGTTACAAGAGGGCTATGGATGTGCTGGAACGTGTCCAGAGAAGGGCCACGAGGATGATCAGAGGGCTGGAGCTACTCTGCTATGAGGAGAGACTGAGAGAATTGGGGCTGTTCAGTCTGGAGAGGAGAAGGCTCCAAGGTGATCCTCTTGTGGCCTTTCAGTGTCTTAAGGGGACTACAAGAAAGCTGGGGAGGGACTTTTTAGGCTATCAGGTAGTGACAAGACTAGGGGGAACAGAAGAAAACTAGAAATTCAGAAAGCTAGATTCAGGCTGGTTCTGGATGTTAGGAAGAAGTTCTTCCCCATGAGGGTGTTGAGAGCCTGGAAGGGGTTGCCCAGGGAGGTGGTGGAAACCGCATCCCTATAGGTGTTTAAGGCCAGGCTGGATGAGGCTCTAGACAGCCTGATCTAGTGTGAGGTGTCCCTGCCCATGGCAGGGGGTTTGGAACTAGATGATCCTTGTGGTCCCTTCCAACCCTGACTGATTGTATGATTCTAATCTTCAAACTGGAATGGAGTTGTTTCTGTTCATCCTCTCCCTGCTTTGGGGAAAATCCACCAGTCCTGCCTGAGCAGTTAACATCTTATATTTGTGACAGAGCTGTCTCAGAGGACAGGCTTGGGATTAACTTATTTTCTTTTTCTTCTTAGATCCCTCGGTTGTCAGCTGTCCTAAACAGTATGAGAGCAAAGTGAGTAAATGCAAGCCTGGGCAAACATGAAGATTTGCTTTTGGAGAGCAGCAGTGCTTGCTGCATTAGGGATACTGCTCCAGCTGCACACGTGGGGAAACAGAAGGGGGGGAGCAAAGCAAGAGCAGTGTATGTCAATACCATAGCCTTGCAGGGTTTGGCAAACTCTTCTAGTTCTGATGAAGGGAATAAGGGCACAGGCACAGCCTCTTGCATGGGAACACAATGAAGCTTGTAGGAATGAAACAGTTTCAGCTTCAGCACTAGTTAATCCATCAGTCCTGCCATGAGGTAGGGACCCTGTGAGACACAGAGAAAGTAAATGCACAGGGAAGGAGGCTTGCTCTTTGCTACTATGTCAGCAATGGATAGTTAGTGGTGAGGAAAGACTCACATCCCACAGCAGAGCAGGTGTGCTTCATGTTGTGCCTCCGAGGCACAGTTGGTGCCCAGTCATAAGTGTTCCTTAGTGATTAATATTTGTGCCTTTTACTGTTATTTTTTTCAGCACAGTGGATGAAGTCTGGAGTCTTCATCAAGAAATTGAGGTAAAGTATTGCAATTTGAGGTTAGATAGCTTTTGTTTCATTTCTGTTTGGGAAGAGCCAGATTCAGTACCCATTAATCATAGAATGGTAGGGTTGGAATGTTAGGAGATAATTAAGTCACTAGTGATGGGATATGGGAATACATGTCTCTTCTCAGCAAATCTTACTTGGATGTGCAAGTTCTCAACACACTCAGATATTAGAGTGTCACATAGACACATTCATGATCTCAAGTCAAATTTGAATTTTTAAGTCCTGCACTTAAAAATGTAGGCCATCAGCTACAGCAGACTTGTCTTTATTACCATTCTGGTTTCCCATGTCCCAGGTTGCCACGTGCCTCTCTGTTTTATCTTTCCCACCCTCCAGTTTTAGCAGAGGGGAGGATGCTTTGGATGCTGAGAAGGCTGTTGGCAAAGGGTTGGTGGATTTTAGCAGGATCAGGCCTGACATAGCCTGATAGCTATTCCTGGGGAAGGCCCACTCAAGGAGAGGCTCAGTCAGCATCCATGGGGCAGTACATCCACTCCACCAGCGTGTTTCCTCCTCAGGAGTTTTGCCACCAGTTCATCACCCAGTGGAAAAACCTGAATCTGGATGTCATGCTTTGTCCCATGCTGGGCCCAGCTCTTGGCATTGGCTACCCTGAGAAGCTCTCAGGTAGGACTGCCAGCAGGGGACCTTTGCCTCCAGCATGACCCTGTTGCAGCACTCCAGAGTGTTCCTCTGCTCACACCCCCAAGGCACTGCCAGTGGTGGGAAGAGCTCTGCTCTTGGGACAGCTTCAGCCCCAGCTGGTGGGACACATCCAGGACCCTCCCTGTGGTGCACATGGGAGCCAAGGGGCAGATTTCCATCCTGCAGCCCTTGATGTCCCAGGTGCCACGTTAGCTGGAAGCTCACATAGGCAGAGGGAGGCAAAGGCTTTCTCTGCAGTGGGCTGGCACTGTGAGCAACCCCTCTCCCTCAGTGGCAGTCAGCTACACCATGCTCTACAATGCCTTGGACTTCCCCACCGGTGTGGTCCCGGTCACCTTGGTGACTGACGAGGATGAGGAGGAGCTGAAGGACTACAAGGGATACTTTCAGGACTGGTGGGACCGGACTCTGGCCAAGGTGAGTGGCACCAGAGTCCCCAGGGATGCAAACATCCCCATCCCTTCCCCTGGTGTGATGGTTTGGGAGTTCCCTGACCCCCACACTTTGTAAAATCACCCAGACTAGACTCAGCCAGCTGGAAGTTAAGGACTGAAGCTCTGTTTACAGCTCAGCACAATATACAAGCAGAGATATACACAATAGACAGGAATAGTTACAGAAATATACAAGTTAAAGGTAATACAGAAACACAACTCCCCTCCCAGAAATCAGAGACCCCAGGAGGGGCTCCCAACCACCCTTCCACCTTCTCCCCACCCCTATACCTTACCCCAAGGTCTGGCTTACACACAAGGTGAATTTTGGAGGATCGGCCAGGGAGGTTAGAAGGAAAGTGGTTAGTGAGGTTCCTCAGCAGAGAGGAGAAAAGCCAGAAGCTGCTAGACAGCCCAAGAGTGTCTCTGCCCAAGCAACTGTGTTATCTGTGTTTCGAGTTCTTATCCATCTCAGCCAGCCTATGAGTGAAGTAGACATCACCATTGTTTCCTTTTCACAGCCTATAATATAATTTTCGCTATTAAAGTATTCCAATTAGCCTCAGACCAGCACACCTGGACATCCCCCTTGTCCTCTCCCTCTTTCTTTGTGCCACAGGCTTTTCGCGGCAGCGTGGGGCTGCCGGTGGCCGTGCAGTGCGTGGCCTTGCCGTGGCAGGAGGAGCTGTGCCTGCGGTTCATGAAGGAGGTGGAGACCCTTGCCGCGAAGAAAAATGCAATCATCTGAGTCCCACACACTCACCCTGCGCAGGATCCCATGAGGCATCAGCGTGGGTCACCCTCCTGTGTGGCTCACCCACAGGACTCACGTCCCCCTCGGCAGGGACGCGGCAGTGCCCGGGCTCACTGCTGGCTTCGGGGCACAAGGCGAAAGCAAGGCCAGCACTGCAGCACTTCCAATCAGTGTCCTAATACAGTGGGTTTTGATACTGGAAAGTTTGTTGTTTCAGGTCTGTGTCTGGGCTGGGGTGTCCAGAGAAGGGCCATGAGGATGATCAGAGGGCTGGAGCACCTCTGCTATGAGAAGAGACTGAGGGAGTTGGGGCTGTTCAATCTGGAGAGGAGAAGGCTCCCAGGTGACCTTCTTGTGACCTTTCAATATCTTTAGGGGGCTTACAAGAAAGCTGGGGAGGGTTTTTTTAGGCTGTCAGGTAGTGCTAGGACTAGGGGGAATGGAACAAAGCTAGAAATGGGTAGATTCAGCCTGGATGTTAGGAAGTTCTTCTGCATGAGGTTAGTGAGAGCCTGGAAGGGGTTGCCCAGGGAGGTGGTAGAAGCCTCATCCCTGCAGGTGTTTAAGGCCAGACTGGATGAGGCTCTAGACAGCTTGATCTAGTGTGAGGTGTCCCTGCCCATGGCAGGGGAATTGGAAGTAGATGATCCCTGTAGTGCCTTCCAACCCTGACTGATTCTATGATTTTTGTAACCCTCTACCCCTTCCCACAGAAGGAAGAAAACACAATCTTTGTCTTAAAGATGGAGAAACTGGGGCACAAGGACTGGTTTGCTCCAAGATGTTCAGATTCCTTGGAGTGCTGTAGGAAAAGGGATTTTCCCCTTTGCTCTCACCTCTCTGAGGACAGAATCTGGTGGTTTGCCTGACAGAGGCCAGCAGCCTGAGGTCAGAGCTGAGCCTGCCTGCAAGCGCTGGCAAGCAGGGAAGGAGCTGGCCCAATCCCTGCAGTGCAGAGCTGCTAGCACCCTGCATGCCAGAGCAGGGAAATCTGATCACCAGCTCCCCTCTCCTTCAGACACCCATGCCTTCCTTAGAGCAGGGTTGTGAGGTGCTTCTCAGTGTCGCATATATCATCCAGCACACTGGGGTTGGGTAACCAGCCAGGCACTCTCTCCCCTAGTTTGCTGGAAGGGCCCACGCCAAGTTTCCCGGTGGGGTTCCCCAGGTGCTGACACAGAAAGCTGCAGCCCTGGCTGCTCCCAGCAGTTTTCCAAGCATGACCCAGAAAGGGATAGTGTAACACAAAAGCATTTTCCCTGTGCAACAGCGTCACAAGCCCGTTGTGACAAAGCTCTGGCAGGATTTATGTGCTTATTGTTTGGGGCTTTTGCATGACTCTGGTTTAAACCAAAATTTAAAAGCATGGTGTCTTTTCAAGGGCTGAGCAGAGGTGTTTATCCCAGCCTAGGAGAAGGCAGCCTCCCAAACCCTGTTTCTTTATCAGGAGACTTGCTGATAAATAGAGGAAGGCATCTCCAGACATCCCAAGACTGAAGGCTATGTGAAGCCAAGCCCCAGCAGAGCATGGGTGGTTTTGGTTTGTTTTTTTTTTCCCCAACCAGGTGCAGGTACTCCATGCCTACACAGAAAGTGCTGGATGAGGTTTATCTGTTTACATTTTAAAATCCAAGCCCTGAGGAGCTTCTCCTAGGAGAGGAAATACCAGCTGCACGCATGCTTGTGGAGAGCCAAGCACTGCATCACCCTGTTAATTTAACCACTCTCTTCCTGGCAGGGAGGTGGGCAGGGTGCAAGAGTCCAAGCAAGAGACACCAGTGGACCTGAACCACTTAAGAGGCCTTGAGTGAAGAGCTCCAGTGAGCCATGCCCACTGCCTAGATCACTCCAGATATGGCAATTGTGCCTTGTGTCTTGGCAATGAATTTTCTGAGACATCTCCAGTTCTGTCCTTGTAGGCTTGCAGACCTCTGAGGTTTGAGAGGAGTTTGAGGTTTCAGTCACTCTTCTCTGTATTTTTGGGGACAGTCCTATAGGTGGGGAGCACCCTTGGCAAGGGGCAGCCCCTAGGGCTGGCAA
Organism: Semnornis frantzii; assembly: GCA_013399775.1. Lineage (NCBI taxonomy): Eukaryota > Metazoa > Chordata > Aves > Piciformes > Ramphastidae > Semnornis > Semnornis frantzii. The sequence continues at coordinate 29,349 of VWYK01097852.1, forward strand.
GGCTGTATAGTCCAGCTCCTTTGCCTTCTGCTGTCATGGAAACTGGAGAGCAGGTAGGATACTGGGTCCATCCCTGATCAAGGTTGCACAAGCTGCAGCAGGGGAAGTTTAGGCTTGAGGTGAGGAGAAAGTTCCTCACTGAGAGAGTCATTCCCTGTTGGAATGGGCTGCCCAGAGAGGTGTTGGAGTCACTGTCCCTGGAGGTGTTCAAGGTGGGTTTGGATGTGACACTTGGTGGTCTAGTCTCTAGGTCTGTGGTAATGGGTTGGACTTGATCTTTGAGGTCTCCTCCAACCTTGGTGATACTGTGAAATGCTTTTCAAAGGGGCTTGGCTTGAAAATGACACACTCCTTTTACATATATCTCTTTAAATATATAAAGTGCTTATCACCATACTCATCTCCAGATAGCTCCTTCCATACTGCCTTTTCAGAATCACTGTGCCCTACTTGTACCTTAGTCTTGTATCTCCTGAGCTCCCACCTCTCCAGGAGGTGCAGTGTCACTGCACCAGGTTCCCCAGGACAAGCAGAGCTCCATTGTTCCCTGTTCAAAGGGCTGCACATGCTGGCTGAGGGGTGGGGCTGATGGATGAGCACCTCTAGTTAATGAGCTTAAGTGCTAATTAATTATTAGATGTGGGAGTGGTAGGGAAAGCCCAGGCCTGGGTTTTTTCAGCTTTGTTTATGGGCTCTGTTGCCTGTGTGTAGCCCAGTAGAGCAGTGGCCAGTGGTTGGAGGGGCTGCCTTGGAGGACAACCCCATCAAACTCACTGTGAGCTGAGTGCACTGCTTTGCAGCCCAGCCCACGACACTGCTCCAGACCTTTCAAAGTCCATGGTCTAATAAGTCCATTCCAGGACTTTGTTAATGCAACTCTGCTTCAGAACTGATCTTGCACAGCAGGCACTCACATAGTCTGCAGTCACCAGGCCTCCTTAGGAGAAGGTGGGAGGACCCAGATATCTGTAGTTCAACCAGAACAGGCAGGACTGGTGGAGAAATCATGGCCAAACAGCAGCTGTGGCAGGTCCTGGATCCATCATGGGGAGACTTTTGCACCCTCTCGGCTGTGCTTTGTGGTCCAGCTGCAGCCATGTGCTACCGCAGCAGCTGGGACATAGATCCAGTAAGAGATGGAAGAGGCAAGGAGAACACAGAATCTGGTGTTGGAGAAGGTAGCTCACAGATAAAAGCAAGAGGTAACGTGGGGGAAGTGTGTGTGGGAGGAAGGAAGGATTATCTTTAGGGTAGCCAAAGAACTAGGAGAGTGCTGATCAATCACCCTTCAGATTAGGGCATGTGCATGATTTGGGTCATCACTGGTTTTGAGGGTCACCACTCTGCTTTGGCACACAAAACCCCTCAAAATCAGATCACCAACCAAAGCCTTCTTATGCTCTTTTCATCTGTCCCTCCTACCAAGCCTTTCCTCTCCCATCCTTCTCTGCCCCTCCATAAGGACCTGTCTGCCTCATGATCCTTAAAGTACAGGGGCAGGGGTGGGGACTTCACATCCTTCTGAGTGACCAAAAGCCATTTCTTCCTGCTTGTGCCCAGCTGAAGCACGTGAGTTTTAGAAAGGTCCTTAGACCCACAATAAGTTTCTCATGCTGCTCTTCTCTTGGGGATAAGGTTGCAAACAGTCCACCTTTGTTTGTTTCCCCCCTGTCCCACTTCCCCCCCCCCCCCCATCTCA
>VWYK01097855.1:723-16590 GCA_013399775.1 Semnornis frantzii
CGGGGATAGCCGAGGGGACTCCTAGCCCTGCTGTGGCTGCCCGCGGAGGGCAGGGCACCACTCGCCGAGCCCGGGCGCGGTTAGGGCTACCCCCGGTGCGTGGCGTTCGGGCAGGCTCACCGCGGCGGGCGGGCGCAGGTGGTAGGTACCGCAGGCCAGGATGCTGTGCCAGCCTTCCACCGGGCACCACTCCACCGCGTCCGCGCTGAACTCCGTGTCCACCACCTGCAGCGTCCGCGTCCGGCACGGCGCCGCCATCTCAGGGCGGGCTCATGCTGCGGGGCGGCTCCGGGCAGCGGAACCGTCGCTTGTCTGCTTCCCGGTCAGGGGCGGAGCGGGGCGGGTCCGACCGGGGTAGGGGCCGCAGGGCGTTCGACAGCTGCGGACTGGCGGCTCCTCGGGCGCTGCCGCCCCTGCCTGGGCCGCGGTGCTACTCATTAGAGAAGAAAGCAGCGTCGGTGTTCGTCTGGCACCTCTAAAAGTGTTCCTCGTATCCCTGTGACTCCTCTGTTTTTCAAAGCAGAGAGCTCTGAGAGCCCCGGAGCCGTTGAACCTGGAGAAGAGCAGCCCCAGAGGGGATTTGAGCGATGCTCAGCAAGAGATAAAGGGTGGGGGGCAAGGGGATGGGGACAGACTCCTCTCAGTGGTGCCCAGGGGCAGCAAACCGGAACCCAGGAGGTTCCATGTGAACAGAAGGAGAAAGTTGTTTGGTGTGAGGGTGCCGGAAGCCTGGAGCAGGCTGCCCAGAGAGGTTGTGGAGTCTCCTTCTCTGGAAAGCTTCCAAACCTTGGCCATTGTGCTCCTGGGCAAGCTGCTTTAGCAAGGGGGTTGGAGTGGATGATGCCCAGAGGTCCCTTCCAGCCCCCACCATTCTGTGACACACGTAGCTGTGCCTTCGCAGCTGTACCAGACCAGGGGAGGATCCGATCCTGTTTCCTGCCCTGAGCCTTCCCCTTTCCTTGTAGTCCTTTCTGAGATGGAGGGAGAGATCTGCCTGCAGGATGCAGCTCACAGCCAGCTGATGCCACGGTGCTGAGCTCTGCTCTCCCATCCTTGCCTTCAGCCTTCTTTGCTTGTTTCCCAAGCAGAAGTTTCTGCAGGATTGTTTCACAACCCGAAGGAGTCATTGCTGAGTAAAAACAGGCAGCCAGGGACTCATCTTTTGATGTTTTCCCATAAGCAACAGCACATTTACTGACTCTGGATTTCATCTACCAGCCTGCCCCCTAAGATGCTCCTGCAATTCTCCATTCAGCCTTTATTGTATTATTGCTGCACTGTGTAATGTCACCAGTGGATGCTGTCACCTTCCTGCTTCATTACTTCTCCTCAATGATTTTTCAATATATTTGGCATCCATCTGTTGAATTCCCTCCACCAAACCCCCTTTAACCCTTCCTTTCCTGTCTTTCATACACTTGTCCATGTGCTGACAACTCCTCTTTGTCCTTTTATTCCCTGAGCAGGATCATGATCAAGTTCACACCAGAGGTACGAGTGGCCTGTACCAACCAAACTCCCCTGATCCCTTGCTTGGTGATGCCAATAGAGATCTGCAGCACAGCTCCCCACAGCTAACCCTGTACTGACCCCTCCACAACCTTCAGCCATTGCTGCTCCACCAGAGCACTTGGGAAGTTGCTAAGTGGCTGGAGGTGCCACACGAAACTCACTTTGGAAGCTGCTGTCACGTTTGTGGTGGGTACCAAGGGAGAGGTTATCAGCCCAGCTGGTAGCTCAGCTTATTCATCCTTGAATTCCCTTGGAGCCCGTGGGTGGCACTGTCTGATCCTGGCAACCTGGTACTGCTCATTTCAGCTGAGCTTCAATCTCTCCTAAAACAGACTCCCTGTTGAGGGCTCCATCTGGAAGTGTTCCTGCCTGAACTCCCCCAGCTCACAGCACATGTGCAGAGAATTCACCTGGGGTTTCTTTTGCTGGGACTTCACCTTCAGGTCTGACCCTCCCTTGCCTGTACAACACAGATTCATAGAATGGTTTGGACTGGAAGGGACCTTAAACACCATCCAGTTCCAAAGCCCTGCCATGGGCAGGGACACCTCCCACCAGCACAGCTTGCTCAAGGCCTCATCCAACTCAGCCTGGAACACCTCCAGGCAGAGAGCAGCCACAGCCTCCCTGGGCAACCTGTGCCAGTCTCTCCCCACCCTCACTCTCAACAATCTCTTCCTCCTCTCCACTCTCACTCTCCCCTCTCCCAGCTCAAAGCCATTGTCCCTCATCCTGGCACTCCCAGCCCTTGTCCAAAGTCCCTCCCCAGCTCTCCTGCAGCCCCTTCAGGCACTGGAAGCTGCTGAGGTCTCCCTGCAGCCTTCTCTTCTGCAGGCTGCACAGCCCCAACTCTCCCAGCCTGTCCCCACAGGGGAGCTTCTCCAGCCCACTGAGCATCTTGGTGGCCTCCTCTAGACCTACTCCAACAGCCTCAGGTCCTTGTGCTGGGGGCCCCAGAACTGGACATCCACTGACTGAAGGTCGCCCTGCTTGTTTTCTGAACTGTGCAGGGTTTATTGCTCAATGTTCTTCACACTCCCTTTCCCTTTGCAGTATTTTGGGAGTTAGATTTTTCATTTGGTTGGGCTTTTGTGTTTTGCTTCTCACATTTCACCTGCCAAATCTCGTTCTTTCCACCTTGTTTGGACAAAAACTGTTCATGAAGGATTTCTTCTTACTCTGTGAGCATCCCCCATGCTGCTGCTTAAATCACACCTCTGTTCTGATGGCACCAGCAGCATGTCTACCACCCAGTCTGGTGCCACCTCGAAGAATTTAAATCTCTCTCCTTTTTACCTTCACTAGAAAAGAAAAAACAAAAAATAAGGAATATTTTCAAGTACTACCCTTAGAGGCTCCACTACCGAGGTGAATGCTGAGCCCTGCACCACAGGCCACATTTGGTGTTCCTGTTTGATGGCTTTATCAGTCTGAATTGACTTTTGAATGTTTGGGATTGGTGCCACCACTCTGCTTTGCTGTGGAAGATACTACCTGGGGTGAAAGCAGCCTGCTGAGCTTACATGGTGTGTGCACCCTTGGCACAGCCCCCAGCAGGGACACTGCAGATTCCTGGCACGAGCTGGATTTGCCACCTTGCAGCAGTGACAAGAACCTTTCTCCAGAGTCTCCCAAAGCATCTGGAAGCCCATGAGGTCCCCCTGGAACTTGCTAACATCAGACAGATGTTCACCCACTCCCAGTGGCTCAAGATGAAGCAGTGTGAGCCACCAGGAGGAACTCTTTCAGGCCTGGATGTCCCCATCAGCTGCACAAGGCCATGTGTGCTCAGGACATGGCACTGAGCTGAACAGCCAAACTGTATCCCAAAAGCACCTGAAGCAACAGATCAGACCCTCAAGCAGCTTGCCAGGCATCACAGCTCAGAGGATGGCTGTAAAAGGGGGTGTGGAGGTGCAGAACTCCCTGATGCTAACCCACTGCTCTCATCCTCATGTCCCATATCCTCATTCTCTCTCTCCATACTCTTCATAGCCCAGCAAGCATGACCACATTTCTCTCCAAAGTCCTCTGCAGCTCCTCTTCCAAACAGATATTCCTATCTAGGAAGCCTCAATCATTAGGCCTTGTTTTGGTGCCAGGTAATTCAGAAGTGTGTACAAATGAAGAGCACTTTGTGCTTCAGAGAACCAAGGCAGCAGAGATGCAGGAAACACATGGAGAGTATCTCCATGAGGATAGAAGAGTTGGCTCACTGACCTGTACTGCAGAGGCCTGCTCCAAGACCATGGCCCTGTAGTCTAACCCTTGCCCCTGTGAGGGCATCCACCATGTTAGCCTGCTTTAAAAGGCCAAAGATTACTTCTGAGAGCTTCATCCTCTGCAGAGCCACACAGGTTAGCAAAGCTGCCACGTTCAAGTGTAGCTGGTTCCTTTCAGCCACACCTTACACCAAGGGAAGACCTCCAAGTTATGTCAATTCTGGCAGACCTTGGCTCACCAAACTCCACACAGCAACGAGCAGAAACTGTTCTGCAGGTGTGGACACCTCTGCTGCAGTCCCTGGGACCTTTCTGGAGTCACAGTCCCTGCAGCCACTTCCCTCCTCTGGCACAAGGACAACCTGGACTCCAAAGCTACAGCCTGAAGGCACAACCTGTGCCAGCTCACCAAGCCTTCAGGATGTCACTTCTCATTGTGCTGATGGCCTGACAGACCTGACTAGGGATTATCTTCCCTCCCTGCCTGCTTCACCCCTTACTCCCATCTCCTTCCCTGCCTCATTCACTGGGATCAGGATTGCCCTAAGCACTTAGTTTTGGAGATTCCTGACCTCGAGCCTCACCTTCCTGCTGCTCAAGAGGTTTTGCCCCTGCAGTCTTTGTCCTCAGTTACACAGCAGGACTGTGGCTTTTCCCTGCTCAGGGCTGCAGAAGTGTTTAACCACTGCACTCCAGACTGGTGAACACAGTAACTGGTGAGAAGGAAAAAAAAAAAAAAAAAAAAGGGAAAATAAGCATTGAAAAAGGTAAGCAAAGAGCAAACATTTCTGCCCTTTGCACTGGATTAGCTCAAATAGTAAAAAAATAAATCTTTGTGTCCTGCTTTCTATTTGTCCAAACATGTTCAGTTCATTTCAAGCAAGAAAATATTTCCTTAAAAAAAAAAATTACCACTTCCAGGAAAAAAAAAAAAAAAAAAAATTAGGACCTGCTCAGTTCCTTCCTATTTTAGGGTATTTTAGGCTGCCTAAAAAGAAAAGTTGCAGTATGGCCTTGATTTATGAGCTGCAGCTTGCCAGTGTGCCCACCAAGGGCATTTCCAGCAGGGAGCTTCACAAGTTCCTTGTTATTTCCTAAGATGCTTAAAGCAAAGAAGGAAAAAAACCTCCTAAATATGAATTATTAAGAACTTCCTGTGCAGATATCTGAAAGATAAAATTGGAAGTTGCCAGCAGTTCAATTTTCTAACAAGCTGAACACAAACAAGCCCAACACTGCAATATGAAGTGGCCAAAAGATGGGAAAATTGAAATTCTAAAGGGTTTGTACAAAAAAAACCTTGTAATTAAATATGTATTTCAACAAAAGAGTCCTAGAAAGCCTCTGCACAGAGTACTCTGAAGTTAGGCTACCACCTGGCACTGAAATGATCCATTCAGTCCCTCAGTATTCCTTACACTGCTAAGGGAAAAAGCATTCACATTGTGCACTACAGTGGCTGAAAATAAAGCTAGGGATGTGCCCTGCAAGTCAAATTCTCTCCCTGGAGTGTTTTAACTCATTTAAAAAAAGAAAAAGTGAGCCTTGGATTGCTGACATATCTTAGAAAAAAAAAAATAACCAACTCAGAATGCCAAATGTTAGCTCATTTCAACACCTGCACTGTGGCTGTTTACAGAGAAGCCAGGAGAGCAACCACATCCACACAGGTGGCGACCTGAGCTCCCCTGCAACTGCTTCACACGCTGAGTTCCACCACAAGAAAGCCAATACAGCTCTAAAAGCACTGCTTGTGTAAAGCATGGGCTTCAGCAGGCTCTCTGGAGGCAGCAACAGACCCCAGATGGTCCTTATGCTGTGCTGCTTTCTGCTGCACTGCTTCCTGCTGAGCATTCCCCCACAGCTTCTGCTGCACTGCTTCCTGCTGAGCATTCCCCACAGCTTCTGCTGCACTGCTGAGCATTCCCCACAGCTTCTGCTGCACTGCTGAGCATTCCCCACAGCTTCTGCTGCACTGCTGAGCATTCCCCACAGCTTCTGCTGCCCTGCTTCCTGCTGAGCATTCCCCACAGCTTCTGCTGCCCTGCTTCCTGCTGAGCATTCCCCACAGCTTCTGCTGCCCTGCTTCCTGCTGAGCATTCCCCACAGCTTCTGCTGCCCTGCTTCCTGCTGAGCATTCCCCACAGCTTCTGCTGCCCTGCTTCCTGCTGAGCATTCCCCACAGCTTCTGCTGCCCTGCTTCCTGCTGAGCATTCCCCACAGCTTCTGCTGCCCTGCTTCCTGCTGAGCATTCCCCACAGCTTCTGCTGCCCTGCTTCCTGCTGAGCATTCCCCACAGCTTCTGCTGCCCTGCTTCCTGCTGAGCATTCCCCACAGCTTCTGCTGCCCTGCTTCCTGCTGAGCATTCCCCACAGCTTCTGCTGCCCTGCTTCCTGCTGAGCATTCCCCACAGCTTCTGCTGCCCTGCNTGCTGAGCAATCCCAACAGCTTCTGCTGCCCTGCTTCCTGCTGAGCAATCCCAACAGCTTCTGCTGCCCTGCTTCCTGCTGAGCATTGCCAACCCTCTCAGTGTGACTGTGCTCTGAAAGCAGCTGGAAGGGAACAGGAGAAAGCTGGAGAGCAGACAAGGATTCATTCCAACCTTTACTTTGTTTGCCCCCCTTTTTTTTTTGGGTGTGTCTGTGGGGTTTGGTTTTGCTTTTGTCAAATAAAACTTCCATGCAGAGTTCTGCAGACGAATTGCTGAGGCCAGAGCCTGCTTTCTGGCCCTGGCACTGCCACAGACACTTCTAGCCACACAGGAGGAAAAGCTTTTGCTACACAAGTCTTGGTTTTGTTGGGTTTGTTTGTTTGTTTTCAACTTTTTAAGCCAACAACGTGTTCTCATCTGAACATTACAGTTACTGAGTCCTAGCAAGAATTTCTAACAAAAAGAAAATAAACCAAAAAAAAACCGAAAAAACCCAAAACAAACAAACAAAAAAAAAGACCTGTACATGAGTTTACAAAGGTATTAACATATAAATAAAGGAGAAGCTTCCTGCCCGGAGCCTCCACAGTAGTCTTTTTGCTTGAGAATATTAATACTGGAAGGGTAGACCCAAGCCCTTTCCACAGCACCACTCAAAGCCGTTCTGCTCAAGCATCACAGGGTTTGGTTTTTTTTTTGTTTTCTTCAGTGCCTCTGGCTTCAATAAGCAGTCTGTCATTACTGTGCAAAAGCAAGAGTCCAAATGCCTTTGAGAAGGAATCCTGCTGCTGAGAGGCCCTGTGCCACCCGGTCACCGCTCTGGGCCCAGCTCCTGCTGGAAGGTTCTCTTCTTCTCCCGACAGTGCTTCTTGTGAGCAGGCCAATCCTTCTGCTGGCACTGCGACCCACAGTACCTGGCCACCTGGCAGCGCCCACAGATGTTGAACTCACGTAACTGGGAAGAGCACAGAGACACTGTTAGTGAGGCTGAAAGGGCCCAGCAGCACCCCTGCCTCACCTCCCAGCTGGGAGCGGCATCAGGCCTCCCGCGCCCGCCACCAGCAACAACAGTCTTGCCCAGGGAGGTGGTTGGGGCCCAGGTCCTGGAGATACTCAAAGTGAGGTTAACAGGGCTCTGGGCAACCTGATCTAGTTGAGGATGTCCCTGCTGACTGCAGAGGGGTTGGAATGGATGAGCTTGGGAGATGCCTTCCAACCCAGACCATTCTATGATTCTATGATCTGGAGTGGGTCCAGATGACACAATTAGAGGGCTGGAGAACCTCCCCAGTGGGGACAGGCTGGGAGAGTTGGGGCTCTGCAGCCTGCAGAAGAGAAGGCTGAAGGGAGACCTCAGAGCAGCTTCCAGTGCCTGAAGGGGCTGCAGGAGAGCTGGGGAGGGACTTTGGACAAGGGCTGGGAGTGCCAGGAGGAGNCATGAATCTGTCTGACAAGGAGGCAGGTTTCTGCATTTCATTCTGTGAACACATTGCTTTGTTTCATCTACCCAGAGCAGCTCTGCTCCCAGCTCTACCCTCAATAAAGGTCATTCAGGTTCACCCTCAGGACAGGCTAAGATGTCATATTTGGATTCCACTACTCTCAAAACCTCTTACAATGCTTTCTCCTGTCTCACACAGCTGCTTGCTCACTCCACCTTGGGGTCCCTAGAGGAATGCTTCCACCTGTCTTTTTGTACACTCTGCAAATCTCACTCCTTCCTGTAAACCCCAAGGTCAGTCACTGCTCCAGCTCAAAGCCACATTGCCTCAGAAAACAATCAGAGAGTCTGAAGATTGCTGCCAAAGGAAACCTGAGCTAAAAAGAACAACTGCTCTTAGTGACTGCGTGCCACATGCGAAGCTCTACATGCCAAGGGCAAATCCCCAGTGCCCAGGGTAGCCCAAGGCACTGCCTGCTCCCTGGCAGCTCTTGGAGACATACCTGCTTTTCAATCATTGTGCAGGGGGGGTAGTGACATTCATAGTAAGTGCAGGAGTTCTCCTCCTCCTCCACCACGTCCCCGTTGGCGTTGTAGTAGCGCGTTACATTCAGGACAGGAAACTGCTCTTCTATGGGGTCTGTGGGGAGCTGCTGGATTGCCAGCCAGTACAGGCTTTGTTCCCTGCCAAAAACAAGGACAAACTGAGCCCAGAAACTCACAGCAAGCATGCAGGGACACTGAGTCCAGATTAATTACTGAGGTAAGTAGGGTAAACATTGCATTTGGCCTGTTAAGTCTCAGACTACACCATACTCCTTACATGTTTGATACATCCTTGGGTTATTTTAGCCTGAAGACAAAAAAAAATAAAAAAAATTAGATGTATCTATCAAAACCATGGCCTAAACACTGGCTCTGCGACTTCCAGCATCATCCACAGCAGAAGAGGATATTTAGAGTAGAGAGGAGGAAGAAATTCTTTATAGAGTGAGGGTGGTGAGACACTGGTACAGGTTGCCCAGGGAGGTTGTGGCTGCTCCCTCTCTGGAGGTGCTCAAGGCCAGGTTGGATGAGGCCTTGGAGCAACCTGGGGTGGTGGGAGGTGTCCCTGCCCATGGCAGGTTTGAGCTTGAGGTCACTTCCAAGCCAAACCACTCTATGTGAACCACTGCACCATTCCATGGCACTCAAAAGCAGTTTAATAAGCCCTGACCATCCCTGCCTTGTGGGTGCTGCAAGTGTTTCAAGAGAAGTATCTTGCAGGATGTGAATTCTATGGGTCTCCAGCAAAAGTGAACATGTCTGTGTCACAGCCTAGAGCAATCAAGCCAGTCCTGACACCAGGAGTCTGAGTGATATCAGTGCAACACAGCATGCAGGAGGGCCCCACAAGTGATGGATGCTGATGCCAGGAACTCAGCTGGGCTTCGACGAGTGCAAGCACTTAGCAGCTGCTGGCATCTCTGGGCTGTGTCACAATTTCAGTGCCTGATGACAGTCACAAGCCAGTAAAACCTGCAGACTTATCTCAGTGTGCCCAGAAGGCACCAGGAAACAGAAGGGAACAGAGGATTCCTGTTCACTGTGCTGGCACCTGGCACAGCAGGACCCCTATATAACACTGCTGTGGGGTTGGATGGTCCCTTCACAGCTCAGGCCAGCAGTGAGCATTAACTCTGACCCCCAAGAGAGGAAGCCAAGGTGTGTAGTGATGTGAAAGCAGCCCAGGGTCACAGTAAGAGGCTCTGCCAAGATGAGAACTGCCAGCACTGCCCAGGTGGCCAAGAAGGCCACCAGCATCCTGGCTTGGATCAGCAATGGTGTGGCCAGCAGGACCATGTCATCCTGAGCACTGGTGAGGACACACCTTGAGTACTGAGTTTAGTTTTGGAGCCCTCACTACAAGGACACTGAGAGGCTGCAGCACGTCCAGACAACAAAGCTGGTGAAGGGTCTGCAGAACAGGGATGGGGAGAAGCAGCTGAGGGAGCTGGGGGTGTTTAGTCTGGAGAAAAGGAGGCTCAGGGGAAGACCTCATTGCTCTCTACAGCTCCCTGAAAGGAGGCTGAAGCCAGGTGGAGGTTGGTCTCTTCTCCCTAGTAACAAGTGACAGGATGAGGGGAAATGGCCTCAAGCTGGACCAGGGGAGGTTTAGGTTGGGTATTATTCCCTGAAAGGGTCCTCAAACCCTGGAGCAGGCTCCACAAGGAGGTGTCTGAATCCCCATCCCTGGAGGTGTTCAGAAGAGGCAGAGATGCGGTGCCGAGGGCCATGGCTCAGCACCAGCCTTGGAAGGGCTACTAAATGGTTGGACTGGGTGGACATAAAATTCTTTTCCAACCAAAACAATTCCACAGTTGTAAACATCACTCAAGGAAGGAGACAATCCTATTGCCCATTGCCAGGTCTTGCCATACCTTTGTTTGCTAGAGATTTCTTCAGCTTTGGGTTTCCACCCCCACGGAACCAGGCGCAGATTGTCCAGGCGGTTGTCCACCGTCACCGAATTCAGGTGCACCACTTGAAAGCCAGGAGCAATCCCTCCTCGGTGCCTCTCCCTGGAGGAGACAAAGACAGCTTGAAAGTCAGTGATGAGCAAGACTCCAAGGCAAAGAATCCCCCTAATTCCAGAAGGCTGGATGCATTCCAGACTGCTGCAAACAGCTGAAACCGAAACAGACACAGGAAAACCTGGGTTGAAAACACACTGCAGTGCCTGCCTGAACAGCTCCCAGGAAGTTGCTTCCACTCCAAATGAGTTGAATCAAAAGGGCTACCAAAGTCTGCCCAAGTTGTAGGCACACTGCAAAGCTCCAGTTCCTGCAAGGGCACCCATGGCAGTGCTGTGTCCCACAGGGCACAGCTGCTTGACCAGGAAATTCTGTCGGGCACCTTTCAGTGAGCTGGGCTCTGGTGTGCAGTCACAGAGTGTGGTGTTCATGGAGAAATGGCTCCTCACAAGCCACAGGGAAGAGGTCTCACCAAGTATGTTTATTAAACTTTAATGGCACAAAGCCAGCCATGGCTCCATGACTGACCAAGACACATCCAAAACTTGCTCAAAACCAACACAGGACTATTGGTAAGGAGGCCGAGTGCACATTAAGTCCTGCTGCAAGTCTTCCCTATGGCCTTCTAGCAGTTTCTACTTCCCATCTCACCTTCTTTTCATCTCTCTTTGCTCTGTTTCATGACCTATCAAGTTCATAGATTGGCTTGGAAGGGACCTTAAAGATAATTCAGTTCCAAACCCCTGCTCTGAGCAAGAACACTTTGCCCTAGACCAGCCTGCTCAAGGCCTCATCCAACCCAGCCTTCAACACCTCCAGGGAGGGGGCAGCCACAAGAGCAAACTGTGCAGGGGAGAAAGGGAGGAGAGGAGCCCAAGATAAGAAACATTTCAGAGATTGGTTAGATAGTACTACTTTAAGTAAGGTTGGAGCTGGGGAAAGAGGTCTGTCTGTGACACCAGGAAAACACAGCAGGGTGGCACACAGCCTGCCAAGCCCAGATCTGCACCCACACCCCCATCAGCAAACACTGACAAAAACCACAATCCATGAGCCCTTCTGCCTCACTCTGGACAAAACCACCCTTGTCTACATCCCTGGCAGTTCCTATTCCCTTCAGTGACAAAGGCCAAAACTGAGCTGGAAACTGGGCCTTGCTGATGCCTGCTGAGAGCCAGCAGAGCCCCACCTGAGCGAGCTGCCAGAATCAGCAGTGGGCCCTTTTCTGCAGACACAAAGCCACCTGAGTGCACAAGCATGCACCACTCCCTTCCCTGGATCTACACTGGGCAGCAGGGAACATCTCCAGAGTTCCTCAGGACTGAGGGTTAGACTTGATGATCTCTTTGGGTCCCTTCCAACCCCTAACACCCTGTGATAGGCTCCTGGAAGAACCTGCTGCTCCCATGCACCAAGGCTTAGAGAAGCAGCAGCCTCACTAACTACAGAATGGGTTGGGTTAGAAGGGATCTTAAAGATTATCTCTTCCAACAGCCCTGCCACAAGGCAGGGACACCTTCCTCTGGACCAGGCTGCTCAGATTCCCATCCAACCTGACCTGGAATTGTTCCAGGGACAGAGCATCCACAACTTCCCTGGGCGACCTGCTCCACAGTGCCTCATCGTCCTCACAGTGAGGATGCAGCCAGGCCTCCTGCAGAGCTGTGGCTTTCACCTCTCCCCAGCACACAGGAGCTCCTACAAGATGCCAGGCAAAACATGCAAACCAAAACTTTCCAGAGGATTCCCTGGATACTGTTTCAGCAGCTAGCCTGAGAAGCAAGGCCCCTTCTATTAAGTGCTGAGCACAGACAGCAGCAATTCCAGTCTACAGGAGCCACAGCTGAAAGGGTTTCAGGCAGAAGGAAGAAATCAGCTCTTGGATGTCTCTTTGAAGATGCAGATAGTGATGCTGATGAGTAACCTCCTGATGCTGCACTCATGTTCCCAAGGAACATCACTGCACCCATCCAGAACACAGCAAGCTGGGATTTCTTTACAGGGAACAAGGCAAGCAGAAGGTGACAGACTTACTGGGCAGGTGCCTAGTCAGAGACATTCAAACTCTGCTTTGAAGGAGCTAACAGCCCACCCCAAAACCACAGGAAGCACAAGCAAGGCTGCAGGGAGATGTTTCTGTAAGAACACCACAGAACCCCACACGGTGGGCTTGGAAGGAGCCTCTGGAGAACACCTAGACCAAGCCCCCTGCTAAAGCAGGACACCCACAGCAGCTTGCCCAGGATCACAGTGTCCAGGTGGGTTTGGAAGCTCTCCAGAGGAGACTCCACAACCTCTCTGGGCAGCCTGCTGCAGGGATCCAGCACCCTCACAGATGCAGCCAGCCTGGGTATTGTCCAGATACTGATTCCCATTTTGTGCCTCAGTTCACCTTCTGCAGAGATCAGCAGGGATGGACTTTGAGGGAAGAGCAGGAGAAGAAGCTACTGAAGTTGCAGCAGCTTCCAGCTGCTACCAGGTTCCTGTTGCAAGTGAACAAAGATAGCTGCTAACTACATCTAACAATTCCAAATCTGCTTCACTTGCAGTAGCACCCAACAGGTGCCCACTCACTTCAGCCCATCCCAGAAGCACACAATCCATCAATCCATTAATGTTTTCCAGTGAGATGATTTTCTGGGGCTAGGTCTGGGGAAGAACAATTAATTTAAGAGGGGTTTAAGCACACTCCTGTACCTGCAGCAGTTTGAGGTCTCTGTTTTTAGTTTAGCCAAAAGTAAGGCTGGCACTGGAGGGAGCAATAAGTGCCCTTGCCCATTGCTTCTGTCTTTCCAAGGCTCCAAACCCCTCAGCATGATTGCTGCTCCCAAAGGCAAGGACCTGCCACTACAGTACATTACTGGGTGGTGTTCAAAGCAGTCTCCAGTGCAGACAAGTACAAGTGATCTGTTCAGGAGTTGTTACAGAGCACCTGTAGCCAAAATACTCTCTGAAGGCATCTGGAGACTCATCACAAAGACCTGCTGACCTGGCCTGGGTCAGCTTGTAACTCAAGATCACATCAAGCTGTACACCCTCAAAGGGAGCAAACCAAAGCCACAGAAAGCTGAAATATTCCTTATTTTCTAGATGTAGAAATTGACTTGGCAGCTCTGCTGCCTGGCAGGTCACAGCTGCCCCCTGGGACTTCCACAAACCATTATTACAGGCAAAGGCTCAAATATATATATATTTTTTTAACCACCAAGGCAAACTGGAATGACACAACTTGAATTACCTAACTGAGCACATCTGAATTATTTCCTAATTTAAGTAAAACAACCCAGAGGAGGCAATGACTGGGCTGAGTAATAAGCAAAGAACAGGACTGTCATCATCTGCATAGCCTCCAACAGTCAGCCAGAGCAATTTTAAGGTGCTGTTTGGTGCTACTTAGAGATGACAATGATGACTGTGTGAGGTTCAGTTAGCAGGATCTGACAGTGCTCTGCCACACACTGCAGCCAACTTTGCAATAATTTTCACTAGTTGGATGTGCAGCAAGATTAAACATTAACAGATGAGGTTAAAATCCACATTTAATGAGCAGATTGTAAATAATAATAATAGCCTCTGATATTCTTCCTGTCTCCCAGAGACTGGTTTGAGGAATAAAAAGTAACCTGGAAGGATAAAGAAAGCAGAGCTAGATCTTGGGTACTGTGATTTTTAAGTGTAGTTTAGAGTTTATAAAGTGAAGTTTGAACAGCAGTGGAGAAGAGAAGGCTCTAGGGAGACCTCAGAGCAGCTTCCAGTGCCTGAAGGGACTGCAGGGGAGCTGGGGAGGGACTTTGGACAAGGGCCGGGAGTGCCAGGATGAGGGACAATGGCTTTGAGCTGCGAGAGGGGAGATTGAGAGTGGAGATGAGGAAGAGATTGTTGAGAGTGATGTTGGGCAGAGACTGGCACAGGTTGCCCAGAGAGGTTGCCCTCTGCCTGGAGGTGTTCAAGACCCAGTTGGATGAGGTCTAGTAGGTGTCCTAGGTGAGCTAGTAGGTGTCCCTGCCCATGGCAGGGGGGTTGGAACTAGATGGAACTTTAAAGTCCCTTCCAACCCAAAGCATTCCATGATCTTAGGACTCCTCAGAGTTAAACACAATACTCACCTCTCACTGCTCTCCCCAGGAATAACACTTTTAGGAAGGCTCAGAGCAAAACCAAACCACAGCCAGAGCTAAGCAGAACCCCTGTGCTGGGCTTCTGGCTTAGCAGCTGGAAGCCTCCTGAGAAGACTTTGAGTATTACAGGCAGAGTATTCAACAACATAGGAAATGGTGGCAGCAAAGTCCACCTGAGAGAAGCCTCTGGGTGCTTTGCCCTCCTTACAATACCCACCAGAGCAGCTCGTGCAGCAGGCGGCCGGATCCCCGTCCACGGTTTTTGTCGAAGGCGTAAGCGAATATTTTAGCACCATTTCCATCAGCATCTACCTCCATCCGAGCCTAGGGGAGAGCACAAGGCTGGCAGATCATCCAGAGCTGAGCAGCACAGCACAGATGTTCCACTGGGACCCTGGAAGGACCCAACATTTAACGATTGTCTCCTAGAGGTCACTTGATCTTAACGGAACTGGAGTTCTCTGGAGCCTCCAAGGGCACCCAACCAGCTCTGCTATTGTTCCTGAAGATGGGAAAGGGAAGAAAGGAGACTGGGCACAGCAGGAGTCCTGCCTGGACAAAGAAAAGCAGCCACCCACTTGTGAGCTGCAGGGCCAGGATCCATTCTCTGCTCTGGCACCGACTCATCACCAAGGCTTTCACTCCAGTGGTTGCTTTACATCAATTAATTAGGAGCTGCTAGTGACAGGAGTGCTCCTGCCCTCTTTTCTCTGCTCTACAACTTGGGGCTGGCACCAACCCCTCATGAACTATGCTAAGGACTGGACAAATTTTGGCTGCTCACAACATGTCAGCACCCTCAGTGACCACACAAGCTCATGGTGAGCTTCCACACAGGAGGAGGCAGTCAGGGAGTGTTCCAGCCCTCTTTTCTCCACTCTAGACTTGGGGCTGGCATCAACCCCTCATGAACTATCCTAAGGACTGGACAAATCTTGGCTGCTCACAACATGTCAGCACCCTCAGTGACCACACAAGCTCATGGTGAGCTTCCCCACAGGAGGAAGAGGCAGTCAGGGTGTCCTCAGGGAGCAGCACTGCCACTGATGCCAAGAGCAGCTCTGGAGCATCCCCTTTGCTGTGGACACTGGGCAAAGGATGGATGACAAGGGATGAGCTCTGCTCCTGAAAAGCCTTAGATTTTAGTGGATTTTTAGAAGTGAGTATTCTTTCTCTTTCAAAGCCTGGGGGGTATGCATTTATCCTCTGTCAGAGGATGTTAAGGGAGGAAGTTTTTCTGCTCCCACACTGACAACATGATGAGGTTTTCTCAGCCCAGACTATGTGCAAAGTGAACATTTATAACCTTTGCCAACCCCAACAAGGGAAAGCAAACTCAAGGTTCTCAAAAAAGCACACAAATCGAGAACGGAAAACAGAAATGCCTACGCCAATTAATTAATTAACTAAAAGAAGGCTCGTTTGAAACAACAAACCAAACGGGGCTTTTCCCATCGGGAAGCGACCACGCTGGGATTTCCACGCCGGAATGGGGCACTGCAGGGCTGGGCGCTCCTGGCCGTGCATGCCCGCGGCCGTGGCTCGCTGTCACCTCCACCCCCGAGCGCTGCGAGCCGGCCCCGCGGCAGAGCCCGCGCAGGCACCGCCGGCCCGGGAGGCGACGGCAAGG
>VWYK01097860.1:4094-21174 GCA_013399775.1 Semnornis frantzii
ATATTTTTTTTTTGTCATCATAAAGGAAAGATCCAAAGAGGCTGTTTGAGGATATAGGAAAAGTTACCTGTGATGCTGGAGTTTATTCCCTCTAACCATTCACCCCTTTTTAGAAAGTGTATCTCTTGGTGAAAAGATCGAAAAGGGTGTCGCACTTCAAAGGGTGTTTTGAGACTGGAAGGGGGTCTGTTCATCCCCAAGCATTTCTAAAACTGAAATCTATTAATAAATATGTTTTGTTTATGTTGATATAGCTAGATTGATCCTTAATAGTGAAATCTATTGATTAATAGATCTCATGTTTGGAGGGCCTAGTTTTGCATTGACAGGATAGCATTGTTCTGTCCTAACACTGACAGAAGTGTAAAACTGATTCCTTGGTGGTACCATCTGGTGGCAAAGGTTCTAAGCTCCTGCTGGTAGGTCCTGATAGGTGAGGGAAGTTTTACTTGATGAAGCACAAAAAAGTATATGTATGTGCCTGTCTTATAGACACATCTATGTTCCTACTTACTGAAATGAGATACAGTTTTGCTCAAACTTTTTTCCTGACTTTTTAATAATCCATGGTTGTTACTTTTTTTCAAGGTTGCTGTGAAAATCATAGATAAAACCCAGCTAAATCCTACTAGTCTGCAAAAGGTAAGAATATATCATAATATCTGAAATTCTGTGAACAGTTGATCTCTGACCTTTTACTTAGTTGACAAAAGTATTTGAGTCCTTTATCTTGCTGAGCAAATAACTTTATTTATGTAAGACCTTGCGAGACAATGATACCCTCCTGTCCTTGTTATAATGTGCACATGCAGTTTGTTTGAGAGCAGTTACTCTCTGCGGTTTCTATCTAGGCATTGCTTCTTTACTCTTTATCCTCTAGATTTGCTCTTTACTAACAATAAAATTCGTACCCAATTACATACACAAGTGCTTTGTCTACATACTAAATCAAGATCTAATGCTGTAAAAGATAGGATTTTTTTTTGATTTTTCCTCAGTGTGGTAATTGTTATATGTGGACTTGTAAGAGTGCCAATTTTTATGCCTTTAGTGTGGAGAGTTTACCTTTGTTTTTATGTCCTGTCAGCTTTAATAAAATCTTTGTTCAACTCAAGGGACCTCTGGCAGCTACTCATTGTGTACAGAATTTACAAAATGACTGAAGGTAATCAGAATATTTTTGTCTGTAAACAGAAATTCAGAAGTCCTTCATAAGCATGGTGATAAATGTTTTAAGAAAACCCTGGATTTTTTTGTTTGGTTTGGGGTTTTTTGCTATTTAACTATGCATGCGCGGTTTTGGCTGAGGCACAGAAATTCTGTATTGTCCTAGTGGAAGTTGCCCATTATAAATATTTGAGTTATTTTTTTTGGTTACAAATACCAGAGTGTTGCTGTCTGTAGCTGCAGAATGAGAGAAAAGGGCTAGGACTTACTGCTGTTCTTTTGTACTGTTTTTTGAGAATGGATTCTTTGGGGTTGTTTTTGTTTGTTTTTTTTAATTCAACCTGCTGTGCAGAGTCCATGCGAAAGCTTTGCTGTCTTTACGTCTTACATCCTGTAGTAAGCAAATCTCTTTGCTAATGTTTGAGCTAGTGAAGAGGGACTCACAGAGGTAGTGTGCGACAAAGCATATTGGGGAAATCCTGTGCTGCTCACAAAGCTTGTTTGCTACCTAGCTTGGAATTTTCACTTGGAGAGCTACATGAGTTTATCTCGTTTTTGAGCAATGAGAGAGTAAAAAAAAATTACAACTTTCTGGAGAAATAAGCATGAAAAACTTAGTTCTGGGATAACTGCTTTCACGAAGATGCTCAGAGGGCTGCAGCAGCTCGGCTATGAGGACAGGCTACAAGAGTTGGGGCTCTTCAGCCTGAAGAAGAGAAGGCTTGCAGGAGACCTTATAGTAGCCTTCCAATATCTGAAGGGGGCCTACAGGAAGGCCGGAGAGGGATTATTTACAGGGTCTTGCAATAACACGACAAGGGGCCATGGGTTTAAACTGGCAGAGGGGAGATTTAGACTGGATGTTAGGAGGAAGCCCTTTCCAGTGAGGGTGGTGAGACACTGGCACAGGTTGCCCAGGGAGGTTGTGGCTGCTGCCTCCCTGGACATGTTCAAGGCCAGGTTGGAGGAGGCCTTGAGTGACCTGTACTAGTGGGAGGTGTCCCTGCCTATGGCAGGAGATTGGAACTAGATGATCCTTGAGGTCCCTTCCAACCTTACCATTCTATGATAAATAAGCTGTATTTAAAAAAATAAATAAAAACTGTTCATTAAATCATTCCAAGAATAAGTGAAACATTTATAGCCTACAAAAGGTTGCATCACAGAACGTTAAGGGTTGGAAGAGGCTTTGAGGGATCATCTGGTCCAATCGCCAGCCAGAACAGGATCACCTGGAGTAAATCACACAGGAATACATCCAGGCAGGTTTGGAATATCTCCAAAGAGACACCAGCACCCACCTGGGCAGCCTGTTCCAGTGTTCTGTCACCCTCACAGTGAAAAAAATTTTCCTCATGCTGTACTAGTACACAATACTTAGCTAATAGTGCACTACTGCTCTTAATTGTTTTTTGAGTGAGAAACTGATAGCAATAGAAACATTTTTAGGTACAATTGCAAGCAGCTGAGAGCAGAACTAAAAACAGAATTTAAATTTAGTGATTTAACCACAGTTCACCTCCAATAACTTCTAGAAATATTCATCCTGTACATCATCTGCTTATAAAGTTTTACTTTGTAACATCTTGATTGTAATTTTCAGAAAAAATAATCTTTGTTTTGAAACTCTAAATTTCTTCAGCTTTCTACATTTTTATGAAAAATGTTAATGTAGTCAGTTACCTGAAAGCTTTTGAGTAATCTTTAGCACATTTTTTTGTACAGTTGCTGCAGCAACTCTAGGGTGTTGTTTGTTGTTTTTTTTTTAAGCAAATAAAGGTGAGAGAATGGTTCATCAACATTCTTAGGATGACTTCTCTTAGTATTTTGGTAGGTCATTTGTGTATTGTAAACAAAACATCGTTCCATGAAATTGCTCATCTTTTTCTTTCTACACTGAACTAATTTTGTGATGATGTACCCTATAGTAGTATTGTCCTGTGGGTTTTTCTGTCTGGGTTATACTGCACATAAAACTGTTAAGTAGTTGGTTGTGTTAGTTTTATGTTTGTTTGGTTGGTTGTTTTTTTCTGTGTGGGGTTTTGTTTTGTTTTGTTTTTTTCCCCCAGGAGGTAGTTTTGGAAATGGGTGGCAGTAATAGTGTTGTTTGTATAGGCCACTTCTGTAATGCGTGTTACTGCCACAAAAATACCACTCCTGAGTTTGGACCCATTTAAATTAACTGTACTTGAGAGGACAGTCTCTAGAACTTCAAAGCTGGTAATTTGTATGTAGGTGAGCAAAACTCTTTTTAGGCTTAACATTGCTGTTAAATATTATTGATAAAACAAAAACACATATGTAGTGATTTTAGGTATGAGGTCATTCACAAACCCATTTCCATTCACTATAGAAAGGATATCAAGTGCAAGTGGGTTTTACCATAGTGCTCACTACTGACCTAATTAAGTAAAATGAGTTGAGGCATCATAGCTTCTTGTCCACCCTTCTGTTTTGTAAGCAGAAATATCTGTGCACCTACTTAGCTGCTGAGTGTGTTGTACAAGCTGGGTCATGAATATGAAAGCAAAGAAAGTGTTTACTTTGTTTTTAGCTACCCTCTAGCATTGTTTTATGCCATACAGTATGGACAGGGTATTTTACAGACAGAATTATTTTAACAAAACTGTCAAATGTTAGGAGGTGACACAAGTAAGTTGACCTCATAAATGTTTAATTTCGCACCCTTGTGCATGCAGTGTAATAGTTTGAAGTTATATTCTGTTTGTTGCTTCAGGACTTCTACCTCTTTAAGTAGATAGACACTGCCTTTTGTTATAAATTTGTTCAGTTTGTATTTCCCATCTTAGTGAGCACCTGTTTAGAAGACAGAGCTGGCTTCTTTTGTGAATTTGCTGTTTTGGATAGTAGCATTGTACTGACAGCTTTTTCCGCTGTCATGATTATAATTTGTTCTTAAACCTAAGTATTTGGATTTCATCATAACTAGGATTTATAACTGATAGTTTACTTTCTACATGTCTGCTACATTGAAAATGCCATCTTGCTCTGGCTTCCCTAGGGATGTTTTTGAAGTATCATTCTATTGCTATTCTGCAAACTGCTAGTGGAGCAGAAGGCACTTTTTTTCTTAGTTGGTTTCATTAGCAAGTGGCATTTCAGATTTTCCCTCTTTAGGGTTAGTGAGCTTCTTTTTATTCTTTAAACATATCTAAAGGTTCAAACTTCTGTTGTTAGAAAAAGCGGAACAGAAATGAAGAAGTAGAAGAAGATTGAAATTGTTCTGGATATGATAGCTATTGAAAAATGCTTGCTTTGTTTCTGAATCGTTACTGAGAAGAGCTGTTACAGAATCATTCAAGCACATCTTTCCAAGCAAGAAAAATCCTTGGTTAACTGAAGATCATTAATTTGGTTGTAGCAACTTAAAATAGCAAATTTTAAATATTTGATACCAACCTGGCAGCACGGAGAAGTTTTAGGAATGGTGTGACAGAAGATCTTTGAACTTCCTGCAGCCTGAAAATTAAACTAAAAAAGGAAGAAATGAATATTCAAGCTTTGTGCATTTTCCATAGATACAAGTTCTATGAATTGAATATACTGCTGACTGGCCTCTAGTGTAAGTGAAGCTATTGAGGCTGTAACCTATTTGTAACAAGGAGATGCTTGTTCAAGGGCTTTATTTGAATAGTGGCACTTCGTTAAAATAGAGTGGCCATTTCACAGCCAAGGTGGTGAATGGTATCCTGGGATGTGTTAAGAGAAGCATGGCCTGTAGGTTGGACAGGACAAGAGGCAATGGACATAAACGTGAACATTGGAAGTTCCATGTAAACATGAGAAGGAACTTGGTTTAATTTGAGGGTGGCAGAGCACTGGAACAGGCTACTCAGAGAGGTGGTTGGAGTCTCAGTTTCTAGAGACATGTTGCTGTGTGACCTGACCTAAGGTGGTCTTGCTTTGGTAGTGGAAGGATGGACTTCATGATCTTCAGAGGTCCTTTCCAACCCCTACCATTCTGTCATTCTCTAATATGAATGTGGGATAGAGTTGGGGGAGAAGTCAGGGAGCACTGGGGAGTGCATGAATTCTGAAAATGCCATTTCTGATCAGTAAAATAGACCATGATATAAACCTACAGTTTGCCTTGTGAAAGGAGAACTAATCTCACTCTTCCATCCAGATTTCTATGAAATTAGCAAGGTTGGTTTTGTAGAAAATACCTATGGTGTAATTGCTTTAATAGATCTCATCCTTTGCATTCAGAGATATGGGTGTTACCAAGGGGTGTAGTGGCCATAGTGTCAATGACCAGCATGCTTCTTCCCCGGGAAAGTGGTAGTGCTGGGGAGATTTATCCCAAAGCAACGCTCCATGGAATGCAGAAGTGCAATGTGAAACAATTGCTCAAATACTAGAATATTTTTAATGCTTTGATTCAGATGCTAGCTGTTGTTCAGAGGTTTTAGAGATTGCTTCTCTCTAGTGAGAGAGAACTGAAGGAGTGAACATTGGTGTTTTCTTAATTTGTATAAATGTGTATTTGATTTTACTGGATCAAGTAAAATCCCGAATATACACCAGGATTCCAGAGAACAGTTCATTTGCCCCAATTTCATCCCACTCCCTCTGCTGTTTTTGAACATCTGTATTGAACTAAGGTTCTCTCTCCACTCTGCATTTGAGAGACCATTGCACATCCCTTGGACCATATGAGTCAGGAACTACACAAGGTGTGATGTGACTGTGGACTTCATACAGTGCTTTTCCATTATTTCAGTTCTTTCAGCCTTCCAAACCATTTTTCTTTGGAGGGTGAAGGTATCTGTCACACCAAGCAGCTTTAGCAAAGCTGCTTGACTTAGTTACATAGCAGTATTAATGTTTGCCTGATTTAGGAGATACCTAAACCTGAGCTACTTGAGAAAAAAGTCTGAAAAATCTCAGTTTCCAGGTAAACAACTGCTGGAAACTTGTTAGAAACCAGTAACAACTACAAAACAAACTCTGTGGATCTTCCTACGGAGAGGGCAATCTTGTGTGCCATACTTTCAGTAGTGGGCAGGTGAATGGGAGAGGAGTTTTATAGGAACTACAGCCACTTCAGGTTTTTATTATTTGCTGAGACCAAGCCATTTAGTTAGCAGGTATGTTCAGGTAGAGTCCAAGATTTCAATTTTTCTTCCAGTTCTTACTCTCCTAGTTTCTGTCTTTCTCTGCTTTCATGCCTTTGTCGGAAGGTTGACGCTATTCCGTCTGTAAAGTAAAGTAGATGTGATTTGTGTGGAGGAGCATCACCTTAAGAGAACTTTGGCTGCTTCAGCCTTGTCCATTTCTGTCTGTAAGCAAAGCATGCAAACACATTTCAAACATTAAAAGTGCATTTGAGTCAAAATCCCCAAACTAGAAGCCCGCCTAAGAGCCAGTAACCAGCCAGGAAATACCCAGATTCACCTTGTGACTTTTGAGTTCTTTACAATTTGCCTTACAAAAAGTGCTTGCTTTTGAAAGATTGAGACAAACTGCTTCCTCTTGATATGCTTATGGCAACTACCAGGACTCTGTGCCTGTTTTTATATGAGAACATGTTTCACTTCTCAAAAAAAAAAGTCTGTTCAACAGGAAGATAATAAATGATGTTGTGAAGGAAAAAATATTTATATAGAATAAAACTAAGCCTGTACTTTAGGTCTTGGTGATGCCTTCTATTCATAACCACAGCAAGTAAATGTTTCTTTCATATAATAAAGTATCTGTATCAGGCTGGAGGTCAGTAATATTCTCTCATGATGAAAAAATAGACTTCTATGTCCATTTCCTAATAGCCTTTTTTTTTCTGTATGGAACAGAATAATTCATATACTATGTGGAATGGAATTTTATGTCAGTTAGTAAACTTCTAAATCCTGTGAGAATACTGAATAACACACATTTTTTTCCTTGCAATTACTATTGCTTCACATTTCATGTAAAATTGTCCTCCTTAATCATCTTTTTTTATGGATTTGAAATTAATTATTTATAGACTTCTATCTTGCTTGTGAAGACCTGCATTCATTGCTGTAACTTTTATACCAGCATTAATACTGTTAAGTTATGAAATATCTTGTCAACCTTCTGGCAAGAGTTGCAGTTTTCCACTTGCCTGCCTAGAAGTTCTTCTGAAACTAATATTATTTTAGCTGAGAGAGTTGTTCTTGTGCAGCAAATTCAGATACTTAGAAAAACAAAAAATGCACAAAGAATAGCCTGGTATGACTGTTTTAATGGGAATATCTGACTTTGTGAGGAAACAAGAATATTTGCTAAGGTTAATCGTAGTATTACATACTCACATGTTACATTTTGAACACAAGCAAACTGCATCATACCGTTCATATTCTCAGAGAAATGCTATTATAGACCTTTTTTCCTTCATAAATGGTTTTAATGGTGATTGAAAAGCAAGTGGATAGTAACTATCTCAAAATACTTAAATGCAGAAGTGAAGAGCGTACAGCAGAGTATTTGATGATGGAAGGAAGCTGCTCACTTGAAGTAAACCAGTGCAAGCTTATTGGTATTGATAGCCTCCAGTGTAGAGAAACAGAACTGTGTAGTCATTTTGTATGCCTTTTGTTTGCCTTCTTTCTTTTGAGCACCTAGGTTAATCTTACTTCACCTCTTCAGCAATAAACTCATGAATGCTAGAAACCAGAGAGAGAAGGCCTCTTGTTTCTGGTTAAGACAATGTGGGTTTACTTTTTAGTTTTGATAGTTGACAGAAAAATGATCTTGCCTGCTTCACCTCTGTTGAGCAGCCGGGCTGACCAGTATGCATCAGAATTCCTGGTATCTAATTAATTTTAACATCTGTGTGCTCAACTTTTCTTGCCAGTCACCAAAGAAGTCACAGAATTGTCAGGGTTGGGAGGGACCTCAAGCATCATGTAGTTCCAACCCCCCTGCCATGGGCAGGGACACCCCACACTAGGTCAGGTTGCCCAGAGTTACATCCAGCCTGGCCTTAAAAACTTGTGGGGGTGGGACTTCTACAACTTCCCTGGGCAACCTGTTCCAGTGTCTCACCACCCTTATGGTGAAGAACTTCCTAACATCTAATCTAGATCTACCCTCCTCTAGCTTGGATCCATTCCCCTTAGTCCTATCACTACCTGACTCCCTAATAAGTCCCTCAACAGCTTTCTTGTAGGCCTCCTTCTGATGCTGGAAGGCCACAATAAGGTCTCCTTCGAACCTTCTCTTCTCCAAATTGAACATCCCCAACTCTCTCAGCCTGTCTTCATAGAAGAGGTACTCCAGCCCTCTGATCATCCTCGTGGCCCTTCTCTGGACACATTCTAGCACGTCCGTATCTTTCCTGTAGTAGGGGCTGCAGAACTGAACACAGTACTCCAGGTGGGGTCTCACAGGAGTGGTGTGGAGGGGGAGAATCACCTTCCCAGACTTGCTGGCCTTACTTCTGTTGATGAAGCCCAGAATAGGCTTTCTAGGCTGCAAGTGCACACTGACAGCTCATATTGAGCTTCTCATGTACCAACACCCCCAAGTCCTTTTCTTTAGGACTGCTTTCAAGACAATCACTGCCCAGCCTATATTGGTGCCTGGGATTGCCTGGACCCAGATGCAGGACCTTGCACTTGGTCTTGTTGAACCTCATGAGGTTGGCTTGGGCCCACCTCTCCAGCCTATCAAGGTCCCTCTGGATGGCATCCCTTCCCTCCAGTGTGTCAGCCACACCACACAGCTTGGTGTTGGCCAGCTTGCTGCAAATGCTCTCAATGCTACTGTCCACATCACTGATGAAGGCTCATGACAGCCACTTCTTAGGTGCATCCACCAAGCCAGTTCTTTAACCACCAAATGGTCCCTCCATCAAACCCATGTTTTACCAGCTTGGAGATTAGAATGTCATGTGGGACAGAGCAACAAGATAGTAAAAACTTAGGTGAATAATCTATTTGGTTTGCTCAATGTGAAACTCCATGAAAGGGCTATAAAACTTAGCTGCATCTGTTTGTAGCAAGTTTAAAAAACAGTCTGGTTTTGATATGTAGCTGGTAATGGTTATTTTTTATATAATGTACGAGATCTTTTCTGGAATTTATTACACTATGTTTATCTGTATTTTCTGCTAATGTTGTTTTCCGTGGCTTATGCAGCTCCCTGTTTTGCCATTTAAAATTGCAGATCTTGTGTAATTTTTCCCTAATAAACACACTCTTAAGAAAATTGTCTTCCTTCCTTGACAGTTGTTTCGAGAAGTACGAATAATGAAGATACTGAATCATCCCAATATTGGTAGGAGCCCTGCATTTCTGCAAATGTTTATATTTTTATTATACTGTTTACTCTTTGACTTTATTTGAATGTACTTTACCGCTCTGCTTTTATCATTAAACTCTTTTTTGGAAATAAGAAGACAGTTAGCATTCAGGAAATGCTTCATTGTCTTACCTCCTTTAGGGAATCAAAAATTTTGCTCTGAGGAGATAAGCTGCTCAGTCCAAGAAAGCTTTCACACAAAGTAGATGCCAAGCACTCCAGTCTGAGGGCTCCAATTCCCCTATTCCTTTTGAAATTACTCTTGAGGGCCAAAATCATGACTGACTTTGGAAGTAGCAAAAGTCCATTAGTTCAGTCTAGGAAAGACTCCCACTGACTGATATTTCCAGAAAGTATGTAATTTTCCCTTTCTGCTTTAGTTCTTTCACCTACCCCACAGCTTCAGGGCCCTTCTTTGTGATGACAGTTCTTCTGGTTGAGGAGGGCTGGACAGTCTTGTTCCAGAGACAGTTAGTGGTCCTGAATCGACCAGAGGGCTTATTTCATACAAGGTATGGATGAGGTGTACAAGTTACTACACGCTAGACACTCCCTTCCCGGCCCTTGAATCGTTTGTGCTTTTCTAGCACTCTTAGCTTCTGCTGTTTATTTGTTTTCTTGGGGGATGGTGGGGGGTGTGTGTGTTTTAAGTGAGTGGTTACTATTACAATCTGAGGAAAGTCTTTCAGACTTAAGGTTTTTGGTACCCACGCACCTTTTAGTTGCTCAGAATCTCAGATTTCTAACTGGAAGCAGTTTGCTAGCAAAACATGTAAGGTTTGTAGGATCTTCAAGAAGTCTGTCAAATTAAACACTAATTTCTGCATGGACCTGTTTGTACAGTGTGCACAAGCCTCTGAAACAAATGTGGATTAATGTGCTTTATTATCAACCGTGATTTAGAAATTAATTTTGCTTTTTTTCCCCTCTCAAAAGAATGCTAAGCTAAAGGATATAGTTTTCTTAAGGATTAGTGTTATCACTGGCCATAAATTATACTCATTTTATGAGTATAATTTTTGCTCGTGCTGTTCTTACTCCCTGCTGCAATCTTTCTCTCTCTCGTTTATTTTCTTGCAGTAAAATTATTTGAAGTTATTGAAACTGAAAAGACATTGTATTTGGTAATGGAATATGCCAGTGGGGGTAAGTGAATTCTTAATTCTGCTTTAAGGATAGACTGAAATATAGAAAACCATGCTGGTTGTATGCCTAGGAACCATTTAAGGATTTTATGGTTAAAGGATTATTCCAATCTGGCCTTCACAACAGTCCTAGCACATTTCCTAGGGCAGGCTTTCTTGCTTGTATCATGTTGTGTAAAGTAAGTTGTTAGGTTTGTGCTTAAGGATAGTTCCCATTCCGAGGTGTCTGCTGGAATATCAGGAGATCATCTGGTGCTGATTCTGGCAAAGAATTGACTCAGTGTTTATCTGCTACATTTAGACAACCATCAGTGCCGAAATGTTATGTTGAAAATGTATGCCAGAGTTTGGAGAGGCAGGTCTGGGGTGGATGGGAATAAGGAACATGGGGAAGGGAACCAACAGGGTCCTGAAGAGTGAGAGGGATAGTGGGTGCCTACTTGAGAAGCTCCTTAGCATCTGAATGAGAAATGTTTTTATGTGGGAAGGGAATCCAGCAAGGGACTAGTGACCAGCTCACTTGTTAGGCAGTGCGGAGATGGGGATCTGAAAGGTGTTTAAGCTGCTTTATTGGACAGAGAACAAGAAGTTAAAACCAGAAGTGATGCAGGTACTGTAAGGTGAACCTGCTAAAGATGTATGAAACAGTTGTGGTACTTAAGAATTTGCTTGCTTCCCACTTTGAATCTGTTTCATGACTGAAGTAAATTTTGTTGTTGTTTCAGTGTTTTTAAAGTAGATTGTTTTTTTTTTAACTGAATCTTGAGTATAAAGGGTTCCATGTCTCAAAAATGAAATAAAATGCAAGCAGTAGTTTTTGCTGGCTGCTTCTGATTTTCTTTCCCTTTTAGGAAGGTGGGGGTGGGAATGTTTTCAAGCACGATCTGATTGTGCACAACAGTCAAAAATGCTCAATAGGACTGATGGCTTTTTTCTTTGTCATGGTCAGGAGAAGTGTTTGACTACCTAGTTGCACATGGAAGAATGAAAGAAAAAGAGGCTCGTGCAAAATTCAGACAGGTATGAGATTAGTATTCACTCTTTTGTGTGTGTGCATTTCTATTTATGTCTATCTGAAAACACCATAACTGTGAGTGTAGCTTTTTTACTTACAAATAAATTCACTGTTGTCGTAATTTTTATTAAAGATGGAGTGGAAAAAAATCCCCAAAGAGAAAAATATCTGCTTCCTACATCCATCTAAAAATAGTAAGGCTGTTTTGCATACTTTTTTAGCGGATGTTCCCAAGAGACAGGGGTTTTTTTTCTTTTTTATTGTGACTCACTCGAGATTTTAATCTTTTTTTGAATATTTTAGAATTTTACAGATGTTCTATCTAGGGATGTTGACATGATGACATGTATGGCTGTGTCATAGATTCACAGAATGGTTTAGGTTGAAAGGGACCTTAAAGATCATATAGTTCCAACCCTCTTGCCATGGGCATGGACACCTTTTACTAGACCAGATTGCTCAAGGGCACATCCAACCTGGCCTTGAACACCTCCAGGGAGGGGGCATCCATGACCTCTCTGGGCAGCCTGTGCCAGTGTCTCACCACTATCACTTCCTAATATCCAGTCTAAATCTGCTCTCCTCAAGCTTTAATCCATTGCCTCTCATCCTGTCACTACAAGACCTTGCAAATAGTCCCTCCTCAACTTTCTTGTACCCTTCAGGTACTAGAAGGCTGATACAAGGTCTCCCTGAAGCCCTCTGTTGTACAGGCTGAAAAGCCTGTCCCCATAAGGGAAATTCTGCAGCTCTCTGATTACCTTCATGGCCCTCCTCTGGACCAAATCCAGCAATTCAATGTCTCTCTTATGCTGGGGGCACTAGAACTGGCTGCAGTACTCTAGCTGGGGTCTTACGAAAGCAGATTAGAGGGAATCACCTCCCTTGTTCTGCTGGTCACAGCTACTTTAATGTAGCCCAGGACACAACTGTCTTTCTGGGCTGCAAATGCATATTTCATCAACACCCCCCAAGTTGTCTTGAGACCTAGGGGTGTCTTTCAGTGAACTGATTTGTATGAAGGGTATTCTGTAAGAGGTTTTTATATTCTAATTAGAGAAGCTCTCATTCTGATCTTTTTTTCTTACTCTCTTTTTAGTGATTATTTTGTGAAAAGATTTAATTAGATAAAATTTGTTGTTTTACAGAATTAAGATGTATAATTAATATGTAGAAAACCAGCTTTGAACCTGCTGTTTTATACAGTTTTTTTGTTAGACATACACGAAAGATGCATATGAAAGTTTGAATGAAAATTGTTTTAGGGATGAATTACAGATATACCCTGCAATTATTTCAGAAGATAAAATCTGAGATAGTACATCCAGCTGTTGGGTTAGGGGTGGAATGATTTCCTTGGTAGTTATTGCACACAAAACAGATGTTTCTTCTGTTAATTCGAAGTGTGTATTAAACTTTCCTTTTTTTTTTTTTTAGTAAGAAAATGAGCTTCTCTTAGGGACTTTTTAACATTTGAGCTTAAATGAAACTTATAGTTTGAAAATTAAAGCTCTGTTTAATTTATGTCCTGTTAAATCATATCTAAATAATTAAATGGTATATGAAAACTTACACTGAGATTGAAATAAAACATCTTACTGATCATCTTGGTGTTTCAGATTGTATCTGCTGTGCAGTACTGTCATCAGAAATGCATAGTTCATCGTGATCTCAAGGTAGGCTATTAACTTTTATTTTTCCTTTTGCTGGTTGACAGTATAGATTTAATTTCATTCTATATATTGGTCCTTGCCATTATTTCTGAATGCCTCAAACATGTGAATGAGAGAACTATAGCTTATGCTTTATTCTCAATTTTTCTGAAGCACAAAAATAATGTAGCTTCCCTGTTGGAACAGATGAGAGACAAGAATAGAACATGTGTTACTTCCATTCCAGTTTTGCCTTTAAGGAAAAGACAAGCTCTCCAAAGGATTATACCTGCTGACATGCAGATACCTACACATTAAATCTGCAGCAGCTCAATGATACCAGTCAGCACCACTTCATGTAAACATTTGCAGTTAAAATATGTATTGCAAGTTTTATGTATCTTTTCTAAGTGGTTCATAAGAAATATATTAGGGTTTAAATCCACTTGAACTTCTGGTTTATAGTCTAGTGTTCAATTCAGGCAGAAAATAAATCAAAGGTAAACAGAAATTAGTTGAACTTGCTTTTTTTGATGTTTTCTAGTGATCCGTCTGTATAAATATACATGTTGAGAGTTCAGCAGTTGCTTGTCAGTCTTCATGCCAGGTTAATATATTATGGGACTTACACTCAAACTCATCTGCTTAAAAGTGGGTTTGTGCTCTTGCTTTGATATCTTTGTACTCTGATGGAGAAAACACTGGTGTGGGTTCTTTTTTTCTAGTGTATCTAAACACTTGTGAGAAGCTGGGAATTAATAATTCCTGTAGGGTTTTTTCCACACTTATCTTTTGTCTTATTAATTTCCTTTAAATACACTGCAACATGGTCTCAACCTCTTCCTTACAAATTTATTCCCTAATACCTGTTGATCTGCCAGCTTCTTTGTGTGCATATGGTGCTGGATGATACATCCTTTTTTGGTGAGTCCTGCGTGCCTCAGGACCATTGTCATCTGATGGAGATGCCTGGCCAGCATGCACAATTCAGAATGCAAGGAAGGAAAGGGCTACATCTCACTGAAATCTTGATTTTAAAAAGATTTCTTCTCATCTTGGGTGCTGATTTGGAGCCTGCGAATGTTTTGCGAAGCTCCCTGGAGCTTACTGCATTCGCTGTGGTCAGGCTTTCCAGAAGGTCACACCAAGGGACAAGCCATTTTCACTGGATGTCTCAGCCCTGTACTTGGCTGGGAGCAGGGAGCCAGCCATCTCCTCACACTTATCTGGCGCTGACTGGCTCAGTCCAGCTGCATTACTGAGTCTTGCTGCATCAGCTCATGCAGTTATCTAGCAGCCTGCACCTTGCTCTTTCTCCTAGAGCTTGTTAGAGCCTCCAGCCCTCGTTCATTTCTTAGTTCCATAGCACACACAGCTCACTGCATTGCTCACAAGACTCTCCGAAATCGCTTTGCAGCACTCACATGGGATCCCTTCTACCATCTGCCAGAAGTACTCTGCTGCTGATCTCATTCCTACACGAAAGACAGGCAGGCAGGCTCAAAAATAATGTCTTTGTTTGCTTTTCTCTTTCTACATTCTCTTGGATGGACTTATGCTAGACTCATTGGAGAAGTTCAGTGTTAGGTGTAACTGAGAACTGGTCAGCCTAGCCAATGGAAAATAGGTGCCTCAAAGAAAGAGCCTAAACTTCGGCTTTAAAGAGGTGTTCTAACTTGTTCTCTTTCCAAACATTGTGTCATTTCTGCCTCACTTAAAAACTCTTCTTGTGGAGCTGCAGAGAAGAAAGAAGCAATTTTAAAGCTGTCTGCATTCACATCTGCTTTTGTTGACTTTCTCCAAGGAATTAGCACACTGACCACTTCATCTTGTTGACATTGCAAGGCAGAGGTCCAGCACCACTTTTTTAGAGATTTGGTTTTTTTGCAAGCCTTTTTGAGTTCCAATATCAGAAAGGGTAAACTCCATCAAGTGTTAGTTACTTCAGACTAAACTAGGGACATTTGTAAGATAATGCAAGTTTGTCTAGGCTGTGCTAGTAGAAGAGGAGGGAGTACAAGGCCTGTGGGTACTTAAACTGTATTCTTTTAATATTCTGTGATTATGAATTGTGTAGAAAGAATAATAACCAATTCCAGCTTTGCTCATCCTGTGATGCACAAAACTTATCCTACCTTTTCAGTGTCTGTTAATACTTCATGCTCTGAACATGTAACCAATGAGCCTATCTTTCTATTCAGCAAATTAAAGAGGATTTCTGGTGTTTTTGTTTGGAGTATGGAGCCTAAAGGCATGGGGTACTTGGGCAGCAGAGTACTGTTGAACTAGGAGGGCTATTGTAATCACAGAGCAGCTGCACTGACAGTAATGTTTTCACCACAAGGAAAATGAAGTCTTTGTGCAGTGTAATGTAGAAGGCTGTCAGATCTGGAAAATATCTCTGTGAGTCTGCAGGCACATCAGCTGAAAGCAGCTGAGATTACAGACTGTAAATTGGGAAAATAAAATATTTTCCAGGATAGTTAGTTTGTAAAAATGAGCTATATTTTACTCCAGATAAAAGCTAAATTCTGTTGTGTAGCTACTGACTTGTTATGCCGAGTTAATAGTCTCCTGTTCTGTTCATTGAGTGCAAGTGAAATTATTAAAAATAAAGTTAAATCAGCAAGCAAACCTAAACAAACTCATGTTTACTCTTTTAATTAAAGCAAATAACAAATTGGATTGCTTATTCTCTAAATCCTGGCAGTACTTTCTTTTTTTTCTGGGCTCAATTTTGAGAGCAGCATCCAATGGGAGATGTCTGTGTTTGGCAATTGAGTGAATCTTCTCTTCTGCCTAATGTCTGTCTTACTTATCAAAAAGGACTCCTGGACTGCTCAGTGCTGCTCCCGTGTTGGCTGATACAGGGGCTGGACTCGTTTGGATGAGAAAATACTGCCCAGTTGTGCTGCACTTCTTACACAATATCCTTGGATTTTCATAAGTGCACTTTTTTATCCCAATGATGTCTTTGTAATTCTGTAACCTCATTCTAACCTGACTCTCCGGCTTCTTGAATACTTGCATCTCCGTGTATGTGACGTGTATTAATGCCTGTGATGCACAGGCATTAATATTTTTAGATGTATAATTGTTGTGGGTTGAATTTGGACCCCAATGAATTGGATTTTACTCCCCAGAGTAAATTACCAAATTAACTCAGAACTTGGAAGCAAAATGAAAGTGATATTTATACTTTTTTATATTTAGTCCACCTTTGTAAAAGGCAATAAATATATACATATATTTACAATTTGGCAACAATACAAGGATTTCCTTGTACAATTAATTCAACTTTTCCCACTTTGGGCAATCCAGAGGGACTATTGGCAAATTTCCCCCACACCTTTTCCCCTTCCCTGTACCTCAAGATACACAACGTATGAATCAGTTGAGCCAGTAGAAGGTCAGAAAGGAGGTGAGGGAGCCATGCAAGCAAGAAGAGCCACGGAGAGAGAAGTGAAGAAAGGCAAAAGCAAGTCTGTGCCACCAAGTATAAACTATTCAGCAAACAAATGGGATGATATAAATTTATCAGTTGTTATTATTCTGTGTGCTACCCCTGGTTTTATTTACCATTTACTCAAAAGTCTCTGGAAAATTCCTATTCTTGTTTGTAATTAGGAACTAGGCTAAAGTTAGTTTTAAACCAACACAATATGTGCTTTTTTTTCATACACAATGTAATACTTGAGTATTAAAGCCTCCAGTGTTGTTACTGAAAAAGCAAATGTAAGGGGAGAGAATTTTTGAGTACAGAATGCTAAAAACCAGCACATAACTTCCAGTGTTTCATCTTGTAATCAGAA
>VWYK01097861.1:0-21635 GCA_013399775.1 Semnornis frantzii
AAAAAAAAAAATTTTTTTGTTTTCATTCAAGATTTTTTCATTTTTACTTTGGTAAACTTTTTCACTGGTCCTGAAAACGTTTTGAGGAGCTATTTTAAGTCCCCTTCCCTTCCTCTCTTGAACCCCCCTGACTGTGCCCTTCTCCCCAACTTCATATTCTTTCTACAATGAGTAACTCTTGATGCTGGATAATTCTTCCCCCCATGTACTGTAAATTGTTATCTATGGATTACCTTCCAAAGGAAGCATGCATTTCCTGCATTCATGCCATTCTCAACTCCATTCTGTAATATATTGCAGCTTTATTAGCAATTAATAAAGAGTTGAGGGTTTGGGGTTTTTTTTTTAAAAAAAAGACATATCATTGAGGAAAAAAAAAAGAAACACAAAACCAACAACAACAAAAAGATAAATTGGTTTCTTATGGAGAGCTCATCTAAATCCATGATCACTGCTGCTGTCCTGTACAAGTCCCCCTAGTTGTGATTGGATGTAGATGATGAATGTTAAGAGGTTGCAAGTGACAATCTGAAAATTTGCACTCTTGTGTGTATTTATTTCTTTTATTTTCTTTTTTTTTTTTTTCTTCTTTCTTTCTTAATTTAAACAAAATTCTTACCGAGGAAGGTCATTGACACTTCTGGTATGATTTGTATGATTCCCAGGCCTAGCTAAAACCTGTACAAAACTGTAAATGGATGCAGCTGCAACTATAATAAAACTCTTCTCTCCCCTTCCCCGCTCTTCCCAACCCCTCTATTTCTTATTTTATATATTGATTACACATTAATGGTGTTTTCTTTGTGCACTATGGCAGGCTTATTTTTAAGTATATAGAAAGGAGTACTTTAGTTTATGCTTACTGTACTATCTGTTCTGTTGGTTAGCTTTTGTTGAATAACAAGTTTCTTGTGCATTCCTAAATTTGCCTTATTTCATGTACAAAACTTTTCTGTAATTCCGTTTTTGACGATGAGTTTAAGGCATCAGTGATATTTTATATCTACTTGTTATATATAGTTTTCCAAGTAATGACTGTGATTGTGACCAAGTAATGTGCACTTTTTCTTGTAACTGTGGACATTGCTATGCTTCTTTTTTTTTTCTCTCTCTCTCTCTCTAGTGTTTCTAGAATTACTGTTGCTTACAGTTATGTAAAAGGAAAAAAAAAAAAGGAACTTTTGTGATACTGTTGGTGAATATTAATGTGAAAAAGCCTATGAAATATGAGTATTTTGGAGGTACATAGATACACAAACATCTCTAAGTTGTGGACTGATGTTCACATATTTAAAACGAGAATTCAAAACCTGAGGGCTGGAAATCATTTCCTCTGTTTTGTTTGGGTAAATAAACAGATTTCTGTGTTTAAATACATGATTGTGAAACATTAAAAACATTATAAAGTTGACAGAGCATTTAAAGCTATAAATACTGTCTTTAAACAGGAAAAGGGGGCATTTTCAGTCCAGTTCCTGCAGCCACTACAAACCTCATCTCTCAGTATTGTCGAGTCACTCCAGCAGGCTGATCTAGCTGGAGCTTTGTTGTGTTAATGAAGGTTTTCCTCAACAAGACCAGAAGTGAGTGGTCTATAAAGCACAAGATCCAAGTCCCTAGCACTTTATGATTTTAAGTTGGCTGGAGACAACACCGTTTTACCACTCTGCATTGATGCTTTAAAATCCATTGGATGGCTTTTCAAAGGCACTTATTCTTGGATGTGAGAGGATTGTTGAAGATTCTCACTTGTTGCTACCCATCACTTGAGAGATGCATTTGTTGCTAACACCTCACCATGCTTGTGAGAGCCTGTAGCTTGTCTCTACTACAGATGTGTGGTTGCTTCAGCTTTTGTCTCACCAGGCCTTCAAAAGCCTGTTGAGAACCAAGAACCCTCTGCTTCTCTTCCACTTTCAAATATCTATAACTTCTGTCTTTTGCATGCCAGGAGGGGAGGAAGCAGGTACCTTGTGCCACATCACTGTCTTGGTCTCATCCAAGGAAAAGCTGTAGCATGCATCTTCCATAGAGGTGTGAAATCTATGCCCAGGTTTCAAAGTTTCCTTAGGTTTTTGTCATGCCTCAGACTTCCAACTAAGCAGCAACCAGCAGTGTGCCTGAGAGCCTATTTGCAAGCCAGGAATGCTTCTCAGCTGGGCAGCTTCACTGCTTTTCTAGCTGTTGTGCTAAATCCAGGCGAAGACAAGAGGGAAGAGGACGAGAAGGTAAGAGATTTACTTCAGTGTCCTACCCTCTGACTCTTCTTTTCCTCTCTCCCTTCTCCTCTTGAGGGAGCAGTAGGAAATCTGGGGCTCACCCTATGACCTTTAGGGACTATGGCTAGTCTCTGCTTTTTTCCTGCTCCGCTCTCAGCCTACTTTGCTAGATCTCCAAGTACGTCTACAGCACACACATCCTATTCTTCTCTGCAATATGTGTGGCCTTTTTCAGTCACAGAAGCAATTGCTGCTCTTCTCTGAAGGCTCATACTTAGCTTTCAGTCCTCAGGTTGTTCACGTGTGCCAAATTCCAGCAGACCAGTAGGGTTTTCACTCTGCAGCTCTTTCCACCTCCAAGTACTGGGTTTATTATCTCTCCCATGGAACAGTCATAGATTCAACTATAGTTCTAACTTCCTCATCTTCTAAGAGGATACTGAAATTCAGACCCATTGTGTGGGTCCTAAAATATGGAGTCCTAAAATATGGACATTTTGGAACACTTTTGTATATGCGAATCTGCATCCAAGCATCACAATTAAGTTTGGCCTCTTCTATCCAGTGTGGGTCTCAGAGCCACCTACTCTCTGCCTGCTTTGGACTTCCTAAGGAAGTAAAAGTGCAGGTGGAAATCTTGCTCCATCTGTGGAGTGAGTCATGTATCCAGGAATAACTTCAGAGTTATTTCTTTCTCTTACCCACATCTTCTGTAATCAATGTCTGATGACCTCCAGCCAGTCCTTTCCAGCATGGGAGTGTCCCCTGCGTAGGACTGCTTAAAGCTGCCCACAGAAAAGCATTATGCTTATATCCAGGATCTTTATTAAACTCGTGCTTTGAGTTGATGGATATCTCACTACAGAGTCTCGTCAGTGCAGACTGGCAGGTGCTGGTCTTCCTTGAGAAAGCCTCGTGTCTTCCCAGCTATCCTGGAGTCTCCTTGGGAAGGGTCCTGTAAGATCTTTGGTCTTCAGAGGGTTGCTGTAAATGGAGGGATAGTCAGAGAGTGTCAGGTAATGTCCTAAATTCCCACCTAGAGTTAAGTACCAAACTTGGGTATGGTCTTAGTGGGCTGAGTCTCTAGACTTGCATTCACACTGGCGAGACAAGACATTGATTCATTCTTTCTCACTTCCAGGGTAGTTTTCATTAATTCGAGCAAGCAACTATGGATAACAACTTCAGATGCAACCTTAGGTTGTGGGAGTGGATAAACCCAACCAGCTTAGCAACTAACCAAGTTTGTTTACTGCTTTTGATGTCAGCTGGGAAACTGGATCCAGAATGCATGCAAAGAGGTCTGGAGGCAAATGACCCTATCCAGATTGTTGCCTTGCTGCCAGTCACTGAAGGAGGACACTGCCACACCAACCATGGTGACTCGCAAAGGCTCCAGAAAGACAACACACAGGTAAGCAAGTATTTGACATCTCAAAAGCTGCCCATCCTCTGTGGAGAATGAATTTTCTGAATGAAAGAAGAGAGATAACATGTACATAACCATCACAACTATAAAACTGAGTGGAAAACACACTGAGGAGTTTGGATGTTCTTGCTGTAATAACCTGAGTCCCTGCTCAGTGCAGGGGTGAGTCTTGTTGGCAAACTCTGTTGAAAGAAGGAATCATTTATTTCAAGTTCCTAGCGCTGTTTTTTCCCCAAAAACTTCTCTGAATTTGGCTTCGAGTGGCTTGTGAGGCATTCATAAAGAAGACATATGTTTCTCTAGATAAAGAAAAGTTGATCTCAGTAGATCCTAGAGTCAGGATCCAGCCCTGCCTCCAACCACTATTGAAAAGTTGTTCCCAGCACATGAAACGGTGTTGTGGAATAATGGCAAAAGTGAAACAATGCCACACAGGTGGTTACTGGAATATAAAATGAGAATATACAACAGCTGTACTAGACAAGACCAGTTGTACACAGTCTTGGACTCTGATGAAAGTGAAGCATTTAAAAATGTAGTACATACAGCAGAGCACTGGAGCAGACCAAGCTTACGGAAGTGATCTCCAAATGCATGTCCAGGGCCTGCTCTACAACAGTTTGTGGCTATGGTGAGTTGTCTCCGGCTGACAGGTAAATCCTCGACATAACTCCTTCATTTTATTGCCAAGACAAGCTGGATGGGTGGGCAGAGGCCAATGGGATGAGATTTAACAAGGCTAAGTGCAGGCTTCTAGACTTTGGCCACAACAACCCCAAGCAGTGCTACAGGCTGGGGACAGAGTGGCTGGAGAGCAGCCAGGGAGATAGGGGCCTGGGGGTGCTGGGAGAGAGTAGCTGAAGATGAGGCAGCAGTGTGCCCAGGTGGGCAGCAGAGCCAATGGCATCCTGGCCTGCATCAGGAGCAGTGTGGCCAGCAGGAGCAGGGAGGTTATTCTGCCCCTGTGCTCAGCACTGCTCAGGCCACACCTTGAGCACTGTGTCCAGTTCTGGGACACTCAATTCAAGAGAGATGTTGAGGTGCTGGAAGGTGTCCAGAGAAGGGCAGCAAGGCTGGAGAGGGGCCTGGAGCACAGCCCTATGAGGAGAGGCTGAGGGAGCTGAGGGTGTGCAGCCTGCAGAAGAGGAGGCTCAGGGCAGACCTCATTGCTCTCTGCAGCTACCTGAAAGGAGGTTGTAGCCAGGTGGGGTTGAGCTCTTCTCCAGGCAACCAGCAACAGAACAAGAGGACACAGTTGTGCCAAGGGAGGTCTAGGCTGGATGTTAGGAGGAAGTTGTTGCCAGAGAGAGTGATTGGCATTGGAATGGACTGCCCAGGAAGGTGATGGAGTCGCTGTCCCTGGAGGTGTTCAAGACAAGCCTGGATGGGGCACTTAGTGCCATGGTCTGGTTGGTTGGCTAGGGCTGGGTGCTAGGTTGGTCTGGGTGAGCTTGGAGGTCTCTTCCAACCTGGTTGATTCTGTGATATGGTATGATTTATCATATTAACAAAACCAAAACCCAGGCATGAAAGGTAAATGCTTCAGGCTATGCAATCTGGGTTATTGACTCCTGCCCAATGTTCTGCCCCAGCAAAGCACACTCCAGATGTGCCAGGTGCAGTAGGTGAAGTCCAAAACTTTGAATTCTCTTGTTCTGCTAAGCTGTCCTCAGGCCTGGATCATATGTTAAGGAGAAGAGTGTAGAAATGTTTGTTGATTCTAACCCAAACAACTTACATCTCATTTTTGCCACTGAGAAGAGGAGCACAAAGGATCTGTAAAGGCTGCAAAATGAATAACTGCTTCATGAATAGAAACTTTATGTTGCGCCACCTAATTGAGTTAACTCCTCCCAGTGTGCAGAAAGCTATTGTATGCAAAGTTTTGTGTTCCCTTTGCTAATGATGTCTGGAAACACAATGGGAAGGAGTTCTAAATTTTGTGACTGTGTGTGGATTAGATGTTTTGTAAGTACACCTTTCTCTGCTAAGCCAACTATACAATTACCGTGCAAGGAGAGCTCAGAGAAGGGTCCAGCCTCCCAACTCACATTGACAGGATTGTCCTTGTTTTCCCTGAGAGTCCAGGCAGTGGTTGACTCATCAGTGGAGCAGCTCACAGGAGCTAATTAGAACCCAAACAGTGTTGCTGAGTTTTCCAGGTTTTCTAGAAAATAGTGTTAAGTTTTTCCTCATGCTCCCCTTGAAGCTTAAACCAGATCATTTCCCCCTTTCCCTTGCAAGTCTGCTCTCCTCTCCTTGTTGGGTTGCTAATCAGGTCCTGGTGCCAGCTGGGGCTTTTTACAACCAGTCACAGCACAGTGAAACACTCCTAGCACAAAAAGCACTGGGAAAAACTGGAAGAACAGAGAGGATGAGTAGGATTCTTTTTTTTTGAGTATTATTAATTTTTCACACAAGTCTCTGTTAGAGTGTTCAAAATTAATTCTGTTTGTGGTTGCAAACTCAGAGTGCTTTAGCACCACAAGCTTGACCTATTTATTTCCCCTCATATTCTGTGGCAGGGAAGGGAAGGATTTGCTATGTGGAGGAATAGCTTCTAGCTGAGCAAAGCTCTTGCTGCCCTAGCCAGCGGGCAGCCTTGTCGGCACTCATTTGCTGCCCTTGATACATGAATATCAGAAGCTACCAGGCATGCCTCACTTCCAGATCTGCTCTCTAATAATTAGAGGCACAAGCTAATACTCTTAATGTGTTTTTCCAACTTCCCCCCCCCCACACCATTGCCAACCTTAAAATGAAGAATAAAAATAAATTAGCATTACAGCTTTAATATACATCTTTAATATCCAGCAGGCAGCTGAGATCCACATTAGGAAAAATTTCATAGTCTCATTCCCAAAGTACAAAATCATACAACTGCTCCTTTAAAAAAAAATAAATTAATAGTGTTTATTTACAGTGTATGGAGTCCAGATTTCTTCTGCTGTGGACTTCTTTGAAGTAGGGTGTCAAAGAAAGCAGCACACCCTGTCTAGCCTTCCTGCCAAGTTCTTTGTTATTGCTGCTTTACAACTATTGCTGATGAAGGGCTTGAAATCATGCTCAGTTGAAATACTACCAGATGGCTCTTGATAAAAGCTTGGTGGTTTAAACACAAAACCATGTAGCTCTTGGTAGAATCACAGGATATTTTCAGTTGAAAGGGGCCTTTAAAGATCATCTGGTCCAGTCCCTCTCCCATAAGAAGGGACATCTTTCACTAGATCAGGTTGCTCAAAGCCCCATTCAATGTGACCTAGAAGTGTTCAAATACTTCTAAGGAGAGGACATCTCCCTGCTTCTTGAGATGATCTGTTCCTTATCTCACCAACTGCACTTTAAAAACTTACTCCTCTTATCTCATCTGAATTCACCCTCTTCCAGTGTAAAATCAGTGCTCCTTGG
The DNA here is from genome assembly GCA_013399775.1 of Semnornis frantzii. Taxonomy (NCBI): domain Eukaryota; kingdom Metazoa; phylum Chordata; class Aves; order Piciformes; family Ramphastidae; genus Semnornis; species Semnornis frantzii. Next base: position 7,057 of record VWYK01097861.1, read on the forward strand.
TCTCTCACTACAGTACTCAGTAAAAAGTAATGTTACATCTTCCTTATACATGTAAAGGCTTCATTAAAGTCTCCTCAGAGCTTACTCTTCTTCAGGCTGAACAACTTCACCTCTCAGCCTTTCTTCACAGGAGAAAGGATTCCAGATCTCTGATCATTTCTGTGGCCCTTCTCTGGACCCACTCCAACCTATCTATATCTTTCTTGTGTTAAGGACCCCTGAGGTGGACACAGTGCTCCAGGTGAGGTCTCACCAGAGCAGAGGAGAGCAGCAGAATCCCCTCCCTCAACCTGTTGGCCACTCTCCTTCCAAGGCAGCCCAGGACAGTTGACCTTCTGGGCTGCAAGTGCACATTGCCAGTTCATGTCCAATTGTTTTCATCCATTTTATCCCTAAGTCCTTCTTCACTCTTGATCCATTCATCCCCAGTCTGTACTGATACAGGGGATTGCATCTGGCCTTGTTGAACTTCCTGAGGTCCACTCCTTCTGCCTGTCCAGGCCCTGTCTATGTCTTGACCCATTAGTGCAGGGTGCCCAGGATCAGGCTGTTGAGATCACTGTGTGATGCTACAGAAAAGCTCTTGTTCCTGGTGGCTTTCCGACTGCTCTTTGCATCCCCAATAATTCTGGGCTGAAGAGTTTGTGGACAATCTCTGTGACATGCTATAGCTCAGGTGGTGTGGGCACTTTGGGCATGTTTCAGAAGTAGTTCAGAAAGCCTTCCAGTGCCAGTTTCTCATACCACTGTCGCTGGGTCTCCAGATTGAGATTGTAGAACTTGAAAGAAGATTCCACTGTCGAGAAATTGAGAGAGAAATGTGGTTATTGTGGTAGATGGTACATTTTTATCATGTAAAGAAGTGAAAATTAATCTTCTTTGCTTAAAAAGTCACTCTAACAGGCCACTTCTTTTCTTCTGTAGAAGGTGATGACAATACCAAGAGGGATACTGATGTTTTTTTTAGCCTTCTATTGCTCCCTGCCAATAAGAGGATGTTATTGTTATGGTAATACAACAGCAGTGACACAACAACGAGAGAAATCTGTGGCATTAGGTGCCCTGATGAGCACCAAGCCCTGAAAGGACTCTGCAGATCCAGACCTGTTTGCCTTAAGTTCCTCGAGTCAAGACTCAACTCCACCTGTTTTGGGTGGGCAGTTTACTCAGCAACATTTTGTTCACTACACTTGTGAACTGTTAGAAAGGCTCACCCACAGCAGACCCTGTCACAGGCTGTGATAAAACAGCTATGGGGGCACTCGTGAATGGAAAAAGCAATGGCCCTTGTGCAGAGAGCAACTCCCAGGCTGAGCTCAGAACATGGGTATAAAACTAAGCAGCATTCACCCAAGCTATAGCTTTACCTACAGTCTTTGTCAGATCTCATCAACTGGAGATTTGATTGAAACTGCAACTAAACCAGCAAAAAAAGACATTCAGATGTGATTCAGAATCACATCACTTACTTGGCTGAAGTGCAGGTTGATTGCACATCTCTCATTGTAATGGTTCTTGCAGGAATGCCAGCTGAGCAGGGAGCCTTATACCAAATATTCTGGCTGTGTGTTGCTTTCTACAGAGCCCACAGCTCTCAAAGGTGAAAAGCTCTTTAATTAATTACTGATTCTCTCCCAATTCAAAAGAGGAGAGCCACAAAGATGATCCAAGGGCTGAAACACTTCTGCTGTGAGGATAGGCTAAGCAAGCTGGGGTTGTTCAGCCTGGAGAAGACTTCAAGGGGGAACCTTAGAGCTGCCTCACAGTACCTGAAGGGATCCTACAGGAAGGCTGGAGAGGAACTTTTCATAAGAACATCCAGAGACAGGACAAGAGGGAATGGCTTGAAGCTGAGGGAATCGGTTTATACTGGATCTTAGGAAGAAGGTCCTCAGTACAAGGGTGGTGGGACTCTGCAATAGACTGTCCAGGGAGGTTGTGGATGCTGCCTCCCTAGGAGTGTTCAAAACCAGGTTGGATGAGGTCTTGAGCAGCCCAGGCTAGTTGAGAAGTGTCCTGGCCCATGGTAGGGAGGTTGGAGTAGGTGACCTCTATGGTCCCTTCCAACCTAAGTCAGGAGGGCATTTTTCTCCTCAGCTTGCATGGGCCTCCATGAGAGCTGAGTGCCTGCTGCTCTGCAGGCTGGCTGTAGGGAGGTGACAGCGACCCTGTGCCCGCCTGCAGTTTGCAGCAGCCCAGCTCTGGATATGTTTGCCTGTGCTGAAACCTTGCCCCCATGCTCTGGTCATTTACCCCACTCTGGAATCTGGGTGTTAATATGATGTTTTTTCAGGCTTATTTAAAGTGTTTTTTATGCTTCATCATCCTCCTAGCAGGAGGGAAAGCAGAGAGCAAGTGCCAATAGCAGTTACACTTTGCTGTGGTGTTCTTACATTTGTCACTGGATCTTCAGGGGGACACAGCAGTTTTACTGACCAGGGGTGATCCTATCTAGCCCAGGCACCTGACTGCCTCTCTGAGATGTTACCATTGCTTTTAATTAATTTCTCAGACAAGACAGCTGCTTGCCCTTTTTTCCCCCCCACCTCCAAAGAGTGAAGCCAGAATCATAAAAGAGAAAAAGAAAAAAAAAATAAAAAGGATATGGCTGTGAGCATGCTTTGATATGTGACAAAAACATCTAAGCAGACTGCTCTTAGATATAGTGAATGTGTGGGGCATTCCTTTTGAATCTCTTTCTTCCAAGGAGAGGTTATCAGGACTTTTCTTCAGAGGATGTCACTCCTCAGCTACTTGCCTCCTGATTCCCAGTGGGTCCTGCTGAAGGGCAGGTACCATTCCTGGAAGAAAGCAAACAGGTCTATTGCACAGACATCAAACAGAAGATCTGGGGGCAGTGCTAGAGATTTTTTTTTTTGGCAGCACAGCCAAAACAAGGAGACTGATGTCTCAGTAGTGGCATCTAACAAAATTATTCACCCTTTTAACCACTGACATCTACTAATTCTAATAAAATTCCATAATTATTAGTGTTTATTTAACCACTTTATCTCCTGCTACACCAAGAATTTTCACAAGTTGCTGTACCATGACACCTACTGGTAGAGATAACCGAAATAAATAGATGCAGCTCTTTCCGAATGATGAAAGAGATGTTTCTGTCCACACTGGGATTTTTGTTTCACACTGAAGTGTTCACTGGTGTGTGCAGATCCATTTGGGCAGTGCAATCACTGTGGCATAAGAAGGGGTGAGGAGGGAAGAGAAAGTGATGTGCTTACAGTGTCTGCAAGGGGCAGGTGAACCCAGATCAGTGTTGCATACTTGGATCCAGTGCACTGAGTCCAAAGCCACTTCATTTCGGGTTTTGGCTTCAGGTGAAGCTATAGTTCATGTTCAGTTTGTCCTAGTCAAGCAAATGGAGTGATCAGGTGAAAGATGCCATCCCTGCTGGTTTAGCCTAGGTGTTTGGAAAGCAGCAGCTTTAAAAGACCATATTCCACTTGGTCTTCTGTAGGTAGGCTTCTATTTCTTTTGACTGATCAGTGTAACAGTTGAGAGACTCTTCTGAAGACACCGGGGGTGGATTGAAGGTGCTGTGAGGAGAAGCAGCAGACCTGAGCTGTAAACCCTTTTGTACAGCTGTCATTGTTGGGCATCTTTTTTCAGTTTGCAGACCTTCCCACCTTATACCATCTGCCCTTTGCTGGGACAGACACTCGTATCAGCCAAAGGCCAGATGTGTGGGAGATAGACCCAGGCACTGGAGAGCTAAAGTTAAGAGAGCTGAAGTTAAAAAACAAGCAAATACCATGCCACTCTAACTGGATGCAGTTTCCCCAAAAGTTTCTAACCCAAGCAATTCTCTCATGTTCTTTCTGTTCCCCAGAGCTAACTCCATTGACTCTTTCAACCATTTCATTCCAGCTCAGATCCACACTCACTTCTACCACATTGAAAGCCACCTGCTTCCAGACTGTGTCTTGTTTCATTACTGAATAGAATTTCCCTGTTTGACAGCACACTGGCAGCACCTTTATTCCTCAGGATATGGTTTACCAGTGAGCTATTATCTATGTCTACTCAAGCTTTTGAGATCTAGTTTAGGTTTTCTCCTCTTATTAAATTACTGTAACATCAGTTATCTAATTGTCACCCCTGTTAAGTTCCTCCACTGTGCATAAATCTATTTTCACACTGCACAAGGCAGACTCAAGTAGCTTTTCCAGCAGTTTAAAAACAGTGTGTCTGGCCAATACTTCAGCTGCATATATCTTCTTGTGTCACACAAATATGAACAGGACCTTAGGCACAGCTAGAGAGAGAAGAGCACAAGGTCACAAGGGATGCCAGCATTTCTCATTTGCTGTTTGGCCTTTTCTTCTAGGAAGAAGGAGCACAACAAAAGGAACTTTCAGTACCACAGTTTCCCAGTACAGCCTTCTGCTTTAACCATTTTGGAAAAAAACTCTAGTTTGAAATGTCAGAATATTTCCCCCCCACCATGACCATCCCTCTAAAAGCTGTGGATGTATTTCAGCTGTGTTCAGCTGCATTTCACCTGGAACCATTTTCCAGTGTCTGTTCTGGCATTAGCTAGAGGGACTCCTGAGGAGATGACAGAGTTTTGTCAGGGAGGAAAGGACAGATCTGAGTTTTGTGGTAGACCCCTTTTCATCACTGTTTTGTACACACTCACTCCACAAACAGAACAGAAAACCAAACCTAAACAAAGCCAAACATCACCACCCTGCCCCCACAACAAACAAAACCAATCCAACAAAAACAACCACCACTACCAACACAACAAATTCTTCACTTGCATTTTCTTTTTTGCAAATGAGGACTTAATATTTCAACAGCAAACTGCCTCTCACCTGAGATAGGAGTGGCAGAAACCTTCTTGCTAGATCAACCCCTCCTGAGGTCTTTAACTTTTACTGTGCATTGTAGCTAATTGACATAGGAGGTAGGATATTCATCTCCTAAATCTTTACAGATAGAGACTCTTCCCCTCCCTCCCCCCCTTACTTTATCAGGTGTAAAGTGATATCTAAGACATGTTTTGTCCTTGAAAAGCTTAATTGGGTAATTACAGCTGCAACACCACTTCCACTGTTGTCTTTCCTCCTGGGTAAAATTTTGTGCCAATCCACACAGATGAGTTACTTAAAAGGGAGCACCTGTCCAAGAAACAGCTTCTCAGCTCTTCTGCAGTCATGAGCAATCCTTTCCCAGTACCATTGCTGTTTCCAAGCTTGAAGGATGAACTGACTGTTCAGCACCATCCACATCCCCAGGCACCGGCACTGCATCCCCAGGCCTTAGCAAGAGCCACCTGCCACTTTGCTCCATGCTCAGAAGACCTTCAGGACACCCAAAGTCCATGCTAGAGCCCAGGCAGGTCTAGGCAGAGCCGAGGTGAACAGATCTAGGTGTTAGCAACCACTCTAAAAACAAAAAACAAACCAACCAAACAAGCAAAGCCCACAAACACAGGCACAATCCCCATCAGATACAAACAAATTCTATTTACACATCCACATTTAATTCTGTCTAAAGCCTGCAGGCTACCTTTATGTTTGATTCATGAGCTCTTCCTCCTCTTAAGAGGGTTTTCTCTTTATAAACCCCGTGATTTAGTGGCCCAAATCCAACCAGACACATAATATTACTGTGCTCCCCATCATTTCCTCCATGTCTGGGGCAAGGGAGAAGGGAAAGGGACCTTAGGAGATGGGCTCCAAAACAAACTTGGAGCAGCCTCATCTGCTTTTGCTAGCCATGTGGAAACTCTGCCCTCAGGGCTCCCGGGCTCCTGCTACAGCAACCAATTTTTCACCTCTGCTCAGGCAATCAAAACCTTAAAGCTTATCCTGAACACACAAAATCTGGCATTTCTTTTCTTTGTGTGCCATTGTGTGTGTAAGAGGAAAGAGTGTGGATCAACAGCTGCCTTTAGTCAACACAGCCAATCGGCTTAAGAATGTAATCATCTAGAAAAAGGAAGGAGGCTAAACTGCTGTCACTTGCTGCTAATAAAAGTTACAGCATTAAGCAACAGCAGGAGACAGGCTTTTGTTCACTCTAAGTGAGCATTTGGCTCTCTGCATGCCCTGTACTGCGGCAGCACTGTACTCTGAGAAGGACTCTTACAATGGACCAAACTTGCAGCAGACATTTATTCAACAGTGCTACTTACTCTGCCACTCATTTCCAGTGTCCCTGCTAGCTCAGTGAACATTAGTGCTTCAATAAAGCTTCCCTCTCCCCTAACAGCTCATTCTGCACTCTTAGACACAATCCAGTGGGTTTGTTTCTTGGACTGGGGGTGTGTGTGTGTTCTTTTTTAAACAGCAGCTGGTTAGGTTTGGCACAGCAATTACTTCTTGTGTCATAAATTCAGCATAATGGCTGCACTGCAGGACCAAGCAGACAGGCTGCAAGGCAGCAAGCCCTTGCTTAAACAAAAGAAAGCTTGGATCAAGAGTAATATTGACCAGGAAAATGACTTTGAAGTATTTGCAACAAGTATGGGCTCAGTTACCCGACAGAACACTTATTTTAACATGGTTTTGGGATGGTGGGCTGGGGGGTGTTTAGCTGTGTTTGATTCTCGTGTAGCAAGCATCAAAAAGGATGCTTAGAGTCCTGATCACCCACAGGTGAGATGAACTTGAATCCAGACTCCTGAGTTGTCCAGTGTGATTCAAGACTGGTATGGGATATCAGATGCCTTGGAGCTACTACCCACCTTATAATTCAGATGGAGGTGTTCTTTCTGAAACCTTCAGGGATCTTACCAGTAACTGTGATGTCCACTGTGAACTACAAGGAGAAAAGTCACCTTAGCCTGATAGACATTGAATAGTTACCTGAAAGTCATTCCTCTTTTCAGTGCTGCTACTGTGCTGGGCTGAAGCAAGAAGACCCAGGCTGAGGCAACTGATCAAGCCATGAACAAAAACACCAAACATACACAAGTACCATACCCAAGTGTGAGACATGGAAATAACAAAGCCAACATCCAAAACCAAAAGTGATTCCTACCTACATCGACAGCTCTGGTTGATCTACTGGCCACTGCTAGTTGTTTCTGGGAGGAAGCCCAAGTCTGAGGGGTTTTCTACAGCCTTACAAACTAAGTAAACATGAACATAGTGTAGAAATTGATTGCACCAAAGCACTTGAACTGGAAGCAGCAGAGGCTGCTCTTCCTATACACAATGTGACAAGAGACATTGTAGCCTATCCGTGGACACAGACTTGTAGCCTTTTATTTGTGATTTACTTTCCTTTTCTCTTATATTGGTGGTTGGAAACAACTATATTTGAGGAGCTTGGGGTGACAATCTATTAAGATTCATTTAAGCATCTGTTTCTCTGCTCCTCTGAATCAGCTCTCGTGCTCCACTCTGTGAACACTGCGCTTGGGATTATTAAAAGCCTTTAACAACAAGCATTTAATGTAAGCCAGCATTAAGTGCATCCACAATGCTGGGATCAGCCCTTGAAAGAGAGCTAAGTGTGGTATTTCTGATTAGGTCAGATGCTAGCAGTGGGTGAATGCTGCCCTTAATTTTAACTCCCCACGTTGCTGCCCTGCATGGTGAAACACTTGTCAGAAGCCACAGCACATCTCAGATGCCCAAAGTGTGACTGCAAAAGCAGCAACCAAAACACTCATCTGAGTTATTCCTGACCACTAATTGCTGACCAGGTTAACACCACCAGAGGCCTTCCTGCCAGCAGAGCATAAGACAGACATGCACCAGTAACACTAAACCGGAGTTCATCCCATGAAAGGCACAAAGCTGGTGGCCCATGGAGGCTCAAGGAAACAGCAGCATCACAGTTTCCTTTGTGAAGTCTTGTATTTTTCTATCTCAGAATTAAGTTGCTGATATCTGGCTGGGTAAGGTGCACAAGTTGAGGGGTTCAGCAGTGGCAGTAAGGTGACATTCAGCCCAGAAAGGAGCACTCAGGCTGAGATCCTGAACTGGAATTGACAGCTAAGTCCACACCGCCATTCAGGGAAGGGAAGATGAGCAGCCTCTAAGCCTGACAGTTATGTGCCTCCCTGGTACAGTAATACCAGAGGCATGTCATGGGGAGATTTAAATAGAAAGTGTTCCATTTAATGGGATTTTGGTCACAGTGCTGGGGATCTCTTTAGCAGCATAAAATGTACATTTGAAGCACTGCCCCTTCGCCTTAAACTTCTGGCTCATTTTTCCTTGCTTAGTGCCGTAATGGTGGGCATGGTTTTGTCAGAGGCAGAAATAATCTGCAGCACGTAGACAATTTGATAGCTTAACATATTGCACTGCTGGCTGCTGAAGGCCAAATACCAACCACTGCCTCTTTGCTTTCTCTGTGTTACATGTTAATTGGTGTAACTGCAAGAAAAAGGAATTAATTATGGGATTGTACAGTTCTTTTCATTGCATGAGAGCACTACATGGGAACAAATATGGCACTCCTTCAAGTGAAGATTTTTTCCTCTGGCTTGTGTTTCACTTCATACCCCTTATTACTCTAATCCCTTCTTACTGCAACTGAAGAAGCTCAGGCTTTGAGTGTGAGACAGGGACAATAGAGAGTGAAAGATGACAGGGGAGGGGAATGTTGATGAGAGTGTAAGAAGTTCAAGAGAGAAGCAATGCCTCCACATTTTTCATCCTTTTCTGTCATGTGCCCTTGTTCCAAGTGGGAAATGACACAATTCATAGAAGAGCTGCCCAATCCCACTTGAAGTGACCACATTTGTTCCATTCAGCAGCCTTTCCTCTTTTCTGAGGCAGACACCAACCCCAAGAATCGATACTGCTGTCAGCATTAGTGCAAGGTTCAAACAGAAATCAATTGGAACAAACTCAGGATAAACAATTCTTCTACCACCAAGAACTCAAGTCCTACCTACTGTCTAGAGCTCCTTGAGGCCACTGCACCCCTCAGGCCAGTAGTGCACTCTGTTCCCATTGTGATGGCTTGGGAGTTACTCACCCCCAACTCTATGAAAATCTCCCAGACTAGACTCAGCCAGCTGGAAGCTAAGGACTGGAGCTCTATTTACAGCTAAGCAGAGATATACACAACAGACAGGAATATTTACAGAAACATACAAGTTAAAGGTAATACAGAAACACAACTCCCCTCCCAGAAATCAGAGTCCCCAGGGGACAGGCTGAGAGAGTTGGGGCTCTGCAGCCTGGGGAAGAGAAGGCTTCCAGGAGACCTTATAGTAGCCTTCCAGTATTTGGAGGGGGCCTACAGGAAGGTTGGGGAGGGGCTATTGACAAGGTCTTGCAATGCCAGGACAAGGGGCAATGGGTTTAAACTGGCAGAGGGAAGATTTAAACTGGATGTTAGGAGGAAGTTGTTTACAGTGAGGGTGGAGAGACACTGGCACAGGTTGCCCAGGGAGATTGTGGCTGCTCCCTCCCTGGAGGGGTTCAAGGCCAGGTTGGAGGAGACCCTGAGTGACCTGTGCTAGTGGGAGGTGTCCCTGCTTATGACAAGGGGTTGGAACGGGATGATCCTTGAGGTCCCTTCCATCCTTACCATTCTATGATTCTATAAATAATACTTTGCAGAAGCACAGATGCAGGGAAAGTAATTCATGGTTCCAAGTGCCCCACATGTTCCAAAAGTAACTGCAGCCATAGCTCCCAGCTCACCTTTTGCTTCTCCCTGACTTCCGACATCTTGCGTTTTCTACTCCCTATGCCATATCTGCTCTACTTTCCCTCTTCTCTGCTAACCACCCCCAGCCCCAACTGGCAGAACAACAATATCCTGTACACAAGGACACTCCCCCTCATATGAAACTCTGTTTCCCTTGGTTTCTTGATTCAGCAGCAATTCCCAAAAGCTCTGTTCTCTCCAATGTGTTCCCACATACCAGTCCTCCATCCTCTGACCTCCAGACAGAGCTGTATTGCTAAAAACCACAATAAATATTGTTACTTCAGGCTGAGTAAAGCTTGGTTCTCTGTATTCTGCTCACTAAGCAAGATCATGCTCTCAGCCTCAGTGCAGGCATATGGCTAGAACCTTCCCCTTTGATGTGCTGATAAGTCTCCCATCACCTCATGGTTTTTGATGTCTCCCTGCAAGACACTCAGACGTGACCATACACCAAAGACATTTCACACGCTTGCAACGCGCCTGCCCTGCAGACCTCCCCAGCTCCCCACTGGAGTCCCAGCACTCTGTGGTTGGCTCCAGGTCCTCTGGCAATGGCATACCTGAAAAAGGCATTCCCATGAGCCATGCACAGCTGAGCTGCACGTGTCTTGCATTGCTATGTTTTCCAGCTCTTTGTGATCAGCAGAGCCCCAGCAGGTGGCATGTGCCATTTCCAGAGGTGCTGCTGCAGCTCTTTGTAGGCTCAGCTTTGCCTCTGCTGAAATCTTTGTACTGGTTTCTGTGGGAGCTGTTTTGACCATCACAAAAGATGGTCACCACATTGGTGTATTTAATGATTTGAAGATTTCCTTCTTGACAAAGTGTGGTTTACTCTCCAACAGCTTTCACTTGAGACCTCCTCCAATTACTTCTCCTATTCTACTTTAATCTTCCTCCTCATGGACCTCTGTTACTCTCTACTCTGATACATCATTGACTTCTGAAATTTCTCTGTCCTCTGACCCATTTTAGTTTTGTCTTTTACCCTCCCTCAGCAACTGCACTTCTCTGCCCTCTACACAGAAGTTTAGCTGCTAGCTCTATTTCAGAATACTACTTTAAAACCATAGAAATAAAGAACAAAAGTCACAATTCACAACATCTGCCAACACTTACTACTTTGTGGTACCTGGTGTAACACAGCTGCAGCCCTTAAGAAGAGCTACCAGCAATGGACCTTAGAACCCCACCAGGTTACTGACTTCACACAGGCTAGATTTTTGGATCCATCTTTAATTTCTTTCATCTGAAATTGTTTCTTTTTGCCCCTTCCCTCACCACAGTAAATGAGATATGTTAGATAGTATTTATTAGCATGACTATTCTTAATTAAAAATTTCAAAGTTATTAAAAAGTGTCTTTAATTTTTTTAAGTTTGTTTTGTTTTAAACTCTAGCAATCTGAAATTGCAGGGCAGTGTTTAGGTTGGACATGAGGAACAATTTCTTTGCTATAAGAGTGGTCAGGCATTTGAACAGGCTGCCCAGGGAGGTGGTGGAGTCACTATCCCTGGAGATGTGCAAGCAATATGTGGCCATAGCACTTTGGGATGTGGTTTAGTGGCCATGGTGGTGTTGGGCTGAAGGTTGGACTTGATGATCTTGGAGAGCCTTTCCAACCAGAACAATTCTAGAACAACACAATACTACTCATCCAGGAGCTTCCAGTTCCACCAAGCACTCCAGCTTATCACGAGTGAGCAAAAAACAGCAACTAAACAAAAAGCTCAGCCTTAGTAAGGAAACCAAAGCAGCACTCATGGTTGGTGTCAGAGAGACAATTGATTCTCTACCCTGCCTAACCGGGGGGCCACCAGGCCCCCCGGCCTTTGTTGTCACCTCCACCAGTCACCCAGTGTGCACCAAGGGTACTCACCAGTGATCCCAGCAGGAGGATCCTTCTGCCCAGATGGGCAAACTTGGAGCTTCTGCTTTTCCTGGGGCTGATTATAAAGGGGAGTGGGCAGGGAGGGCAAAGTGGTCTCACCTGGGGTGGGAGGAGACTCCAACAGGACCCAGTTTAGGGGGGAAAAGTGGAAAATGAAGTGTGAGGTGGGAAAGGAGCAGATAGGGTGGAAAGGGGGAGGTGGTGGAGAAAGGAGGGAGATGGAAAGGAAAACAATGAAGATGAAAAGAGGAAGATGGGGGAAAGGAGGAAGATGAGGGCAAAGAGGATATGGATGGAAAGATGAGAGGTGGGGGAGAAGTGGGATTAAAGAAAATGGTAAAAAGTGGACTGTAAATAAACAATAACAACAACAAAAGTGATCCTGCTCTGGCAGGGCTGTTGGAGTAGATGATCTTTCGAGGTCCCTTCCAGCCCCTGACATTCTGTGATTTCTGAAGTGTAGTAATCTTGCAAGTCCTGTCAGTGCTACCTTAATCACAAATGGTGCATATTAATGAAGGTCTTCACCAGATGAAAGAGCATGTTAAAGAGTAGATGGAGCTTGATGGAATTAATACAGCTGACTTTGAGTTGTGCTCAGAGTCAAACAGCTCCCAGCTACATTTCTGCAGGAGGGGGAGGGGGGAAATCCCAAGACGACAGATGCCGTGCAGAGCAAAGCCCTCTTTAAAGAAAGAAATAAATCATTTATGTACAGTATTCACTAAAAACTGCAGGGGGCAAGAGACTGCAGGTTTTCCTTTCAGTGAGGGAGAAAAATACATATGCAATAATTGCTGTACACTCTACACAGAAAGAGTCAGGGTTAGTCCTTCCCTTCTCTCAAGCAGGAGTGTGGCTGAGTTACTCCTGGGATAGTCATCTACTAATTGTATCAGGATTGTCTTGTTGCCTGTTTCTTGTTACATATTTCGAAGTTCTGATTTCTTCACTAGTAGCATCTGTTCCTTTCAGGGGAAAGTTTGTGACCTGTGACACTGATGGTACCAATCCCAGCTAAGAGAGCAGAGATCATTACGCACTTGCAAACCAGCTCAGTGGCTAACCTGGGCCTGCCTGTCCTGTACACACAGCTCAGGTTCCCTGGGGAAAAGCAAGCCCATGGTGAAACACCAAGCTGTGGCTGGCAGGGCTGGTTCCCCTTGCAGCTCCACACGTGCATCCTACCTCCCTCCTGCCACCAGCAGAGCAGCACCAGCTCACCCCACTGAAGCACTGGGCACTGCCTGTTTGAGAGGGTAAAGTCTGAAGTGGTTGTTGATGTTTCTTAAGCACCCTGGCCTCGCATCTGTTGGAGGTAAGAAAACGCTGGCATATCTTATCTGTCCCAGCCCTTGCTCTGATAGCTGGGGCACACATACTGCTGTCACCTAACCCCACAAATGGCTTAATGGCAGGTAAATAATAGCCCCTGCCGCAGCTTTGCTGGGATGCTGGCAGGTGTTTACATGAAATTTTGCCCTGCTCCTCACAGCATTTAGGGCAGCCAGCACCTGGCAACCTCCTAACTCACCAACAGATTCTTTAATTGCTTGGAAGCAGGAACAGCAGCTGCCACCAACCTTGTCAAATAAACAACAGGTTCTGCACCTGCCTAAGCAAAGCCCTGGCCCAGCCTGCAGGCACAGCGCTGACCTTCCCGTCCCTCTGTGCCACAGCCTTGAGGATTAGGAGCAGTCTCTCAGTACTGATTTGTCCTTTGGCTGCCAAGGTTTGCCCTGTTCCTCTCTCTTTCACTGAGCTGAGAGATGTGAAAATCTCCCTAATTAGATCTCTGGTTTCTGGACCCCCTCAGACATACAGGCACAGTGGTATTGAGAAAAAAAATTACCACGGCCTGATAGCCAAGTGCCAGTCCCTTGTAGAGTGCTTTGATAGAGCACAGAACAATTCTGAGTTGTTCCTGAGGATCCAAAGGTACAGGACAGGGCCTTTTATTCTCCAAGGGACAATGCTGTGCAAAAAACCAATTTGTGTTAGCAGAGACAAGCAGCAACAAGAGAATTATGTGTCCTGCCTTGTAACTGTTGAGCTTGCACTCTCGAAGCCATGAATGATTGTTTTATCATTCCCCTTCTATCAAGTTTCATTAAATCTCAGCATCTTATTAGATTCTGCAGTAAATACACTTGTCTGGATCCACAAACTTACTAAATCTGGAGGAACAGAAGGAAGGAGGTTTTTTCCCCTCCATGCTGTTGAACAAGATGTGTTTTTGGGACACTGGCATCTCTTCCAGGCTCCACCCTGAAGAGGTTGCTTGTGAAACATGAGTGGATGAAAATAAATACAAAGATCCTTATTATTAATAATTGTGTAAGGAAAAAGCTGAAAGAGACAAAATCGCTGCAGCAAAGAGTGTGGAATTCCAGGTGAATGCTAGGAAAAAAGGCAAACAAAACACAGGAAGCTGTATGGGACCTAGTTTGGGGCAATACTAGGAGCAGAGCACCTTGTTAATTGGCCTCTTTTGATCCATAGAGCAAGACTGCCTCAATTTACATATTTTCTTGAAAATTAAAAGGCAGGAAATACTTAGTGGCAGCACTTAGACTACAATTTTAACCACACAGACACAGAAAGGGCCATCTGTTGTGTCTCTCAGCTACAGGAGAAATGGAGAGGAAAAGGTGAAACAGCAGCACTGCATCTATTTTGTAGTTATTTATCTACCCAGACACAGGGATATATTAACTATGCTTTGGGAGCATTGAATTCCTGACAGGGACAAGTTATTTACTACTAAAAGCTCACAAAAGCAAGCTGGCACAGCAAATCCTCCTCACAGTCACACAGAGATTCAGGTCTAAGAAACCAGTAAAGAACATCAAGAGACTGTCTGCATTTAACTGTTTTCCATCAGCCTGCTTTGCAAACAGAGCTGATTATAAACACAGGAAATGCTGTTAAAGTCCCAGTTTGAAATCACAGAATCACAGAATGTCAGGGGCTGGAAGGGACCTCCAAAGCTCATCCAGTCCAACACCCTGCCAGAGCAGGATCACACACAGCAGATCACA
>VWYK01097861.1:22730-45994 GCA_013399775.1 Semnornis frantzii
GAATGAGCCTTACTTGCTGGGCTCTGACAATCAGGGTGGCTGAGGAAGGATTTAAGTGAGTAGATTCCGGAATGAGCCTTACTTGCTGGGCTCTGACAATCAGGGTGGTCTCCACCTTAGTGAGTGGGGAGAAGACAGGGACTGCTGAAAAGCTGAAGTAGGTTGAGGAAGGATCTAAGTGAGTAGATTCAGGAATAGGCAAAACAGGAGAGGAAGAGCTGACAAAACCAGGCGGGGCAACTCACCCTCCCAGGTTTGCTACAAGAAAAATCAGTGAGGCAGTTAACCAAAGCTTTTTTTATCTGCAGGTAAAAACAATGAACAATTTCATCTCAAGAGTCTGCATCTGGAAAGTGTTGGCTGCTTCAGCAAAACACTTTCAATGGGCTTGATGCTTATGGTCCACATTATCTTCAGGATCATCTGCAGAGATTGATCTTATAATGCTTATCTGCAAATGCAAGAAAAGTCATTACAAGAGGAGTTTGAAATGACTGCAAGAAAACTAAGCTACATCCCTAAAAGAGGGACCACATGAATATGGCTAAAGCTGTGGACTGTTTAAAGGAGCACAAATATAGAAGACAGTTTTTTCCTCCTTTGATGTACAGAACTAAGGCAGAAGGGGAGAGTAGAGGTTGGACACAAAGAACAGAGAAAGAAAAAGAATTACATCTGAAAATTAGAATCAGAAACCAAATCATGAGAGGGACAACAACATCAGCTCAGAGGGTGAAAGAAAATGTAAGGGGTCTGTTAAAAGTGAACTGAGGGAAGTAAAACCAATATGGCAAGAAATTGGAAGGAAAACATTTCAGTTGCACAGACCACAAAGAATGAATGGTCCAGGGCAGAGGCATGGATGTCATGGAGATGTTTTAAAATTCAGCATCCTCCCACCCTCCTGCTTCAACAACTGAGGAGTTGTTTATCTCAGGAGAAATAAGGCCTTTGGTATTGAAGGTTACTGACTAACAGAGCTAAGAAAATAAAGGTTTAAATCAAAATGGGATGTTTCCCCTCAAACTGTTTTATACATGTACAGAACACATTATCCAAGAAATCAGATTAGATTGTTGCAGTCCTCCCTCTTGGCTCTGTAATCTATGAATACACTTCAACACATGGCTCTGTCATCCCCACCTGTTCTCCCAAACTCTGCTCATGCACATATTGCATGCATAATGGGGAAGAAGCAAGGCATACGTGAGCAGCAGCTGCTTTCAATGTCATCTGCAAGAGATAAACATGACAGAGAGGAGTCAAACACATGAGTATACCATACAGAATCCCAGTCTGCTTCTTCTATTCAGAGCTCTGACTACTGACTCTTGGGGAGCTGCCAGTCTGAAGAACATTGTTCACCTTCCTTGAATATCCAAGCAGCAGCATCAATAGGAATGGAGCTTTGCTCTTGTATTATTGAATTGCAACTCTGAACCTCCTGCAACATATTGGAGCATTAATTGGTATCCATTGGTATCCTCTTGTTTAAAATCCCAATAATCAAAAGTAAGAGGCTCCTTGTCACTGTAGATTTATACATAATAAGGTCCCATCCCTTACAGTGATCCTTTTCCCAAAGAGGCTGCCAATCAAGTAAGTTATGCACTTTATAGAATGTTCCTTTCTGTCGGCCCAGGGAAGGAACAGATGCAGACAAGATTGAATTTAACCTAATTGCTTTTCACTTTTTCTTCCCTCTATACCAAACCCATCAGACATCTTTTTTCTCTTGTTATATTCTTGGCTGACATCGCACTGTTTGATAGATGCAGAATGACTTGGAACACACAGCTGTTAGTCTATATTAGTCCTCCAAATTGTCACCTGCAGACTCAGGTCACAAAAAGGAGAAGGAAGGAGAAAGAAAGAGGAGAAGGAAGGAGAAAGAAAGAGGAGAAGGAAGGAGAAAGAGAAGGAAGGAGAAAGAGGAGAAGGAAGGAGAAAGAGGAGAAGGAAGGAGAAAGAGGAGAAGGAAGGAGAAAGAGGAGAAGGAAGGAGAAAGAGGAGAAGGAAGGAGAAAGAGGAGAAGGAAGGGGAAAGAGGAGAAGGAAGGGGAAAGAGGAGAAGGAAGGGGAAAGAGGAGGAGAGGGTTAGAAAAACACTAATTACTAGTTATTGCTAGCAACCTCCTTACCACTTTGGTGTTTTGAGAAAGCTTTGATTCAAAAATAAGCACTGTTTTCTAGTGAAGTGTCACCTAAAGTACTCAGAGTGGTCTCTTCGAAAGAGGCAATACCCCAGAGTACTGTAATCATTGTGGGCTATTTAATGAGATCATCCTGAAGGTCATATGGACCACCAGCATGAAGCCCTTAGGAAGTATTTTGTTGAAGCAGCTAACACCTTTCAAGTGCAGCCACTTCAGAAGGTGGAGATCAGATTTTAAATGTCAGATCTTTGGGATTCAGTAGATTAAGGTAGTGCCCAGGAAGAGTTCAATTTCTTCAATACTCTTCAGGTTCATCATAGCACATTGAATAAAAATCAAAATGTCTGTTTCTGATCTTCCAGAAAGGGCTAATAACCAAGGCAGGCAAGGTGGAACAATGGCAGTGTTTGTGTCTATGAATTTAGATATTCACACCACCACTTTGCATTGCTAACATCATTTATTTAATGAGAGACAAAAATGAAGGCTGGTGGCCCTTATATCAGCATCCTCAGCTGTGCTTCACAGGGGCAATGTTCCATCCACTGTGGATGCAGGCAGAATCTTTTTGTTCCCAACGAGGTAGTTCTTATTTCCCAGTGTAAACTGAGCTATAGCCACTATAGACTTCACTTCATTATTATTCTTCCCATATTGCCATCAAGACAAAAAAATCAGTCTCCTGGTACCCTGTGCCTGCAAACATATTAGCCTCTCTGTTTGCAAGCAATGGCAACTTTATCTCAAAATCATAAAATGACATCTTAGATTCAGAAAAAAACACCAGCATGTTGATGGCTGATTTTATATGAGGAACCATAAAATATACAAACCACACAGCTTTTCTAGGAGGAATCCCACTCTAAACAGAGAGAGTTGATCCCTGGGTTTGCTTCTGTTTGACTTAATCACTCACTCTCAAAGAGAAGTGTTAAAAGAACATGGCTTTTAGAGCCACAAGGAACTCAGTTATGGCTACATGACACTTTCTGTACTGCCCTTATCTTACTGTGCCCACATCAGAAGCAAGCCAGCTCTGAATGAAAGCTGGGCAGCCATGCTGGCATAAAGCTGGGACTGAGCTAATAAGCCCTGCTGATAATCACATTTTTTTGTTGCTGAACATGACTTTGCAGCTCAAATAAGGCTACAGCATCAGTGAATGAGCTCATGGCTGCTTGGGACACGAGCAGACATACAGCTGGGGGGAATCAGAGAAGCAAACCAGAGGGTTTATTCGCTACAAACAACAGACTTGGTGCCCGTACTGCAGCCATCCCTAGAGCACCAGGCAGCACAGGCAATCTGCTGTCAGTAAGGAGGCACCAACTAATCCTTCTACATCATGTCTCAGGGAGCATGGAGCCATATGACAGCTTACAGAGTCACAGCTCCATCCCTGGTCTGCTCCTGAGACAGCCCAGCTGTACCCCACAACTGCTGCAGAGGCCATGTCATAAAGCCAGCAATTGGCTTATGATTAATCTTAATTTCCCTTTAACAGCCACAGGTTTGGTGGTGGTTGTTCAGTTTGGGTTTTTTTTTTTCTTAAACAAATATTGTAATTAAGATGATGTGAATGTTCAGTAATCCTGCTTTACAATGACACATTATCCACTCCTAATTGCTCTTCAACGCTAATTGGCTCTTTGAAACATGTACCTGATTAGACATTTTAAAGACAAGAACCAGAGCAATTGCTTGGAACAAGTTGCCCAGGGAGGTGGTGGAAGCCTCATTCTGGGAGGTCTTTAAGGCCAGGCTGGATGTGGCTCTGAGCAGCCTGCTCTAGTGTGAGGTGCCCTTGCCCATGGCAGCGGTGTTGGAACTAGATGATCCCTTCCAGCCCTGACAATACCATGATAACCTCAGACCACTGAGGCCAGGGCAGGAGAAGGTCTACTGGAGTCAGAGGAGGTAGCAGTGTGGAAAAGTAGACTATAGCTGGAAGAGATTCCACTGAGCCTCAGCTTCTGCCTGGGAACTCTGTAGCTGCAACACCAGCTCTGCATCCGCTGTTAGAAACAGCCTCTCTGGAGTGTGAGACACCACATGTCAGAAGTGTACTGTGAAACATATGCTCATGTTTTCCCTTTAAGACAGTGTTTCACATTTCGTTCTTTACATATACTTTAGATTACAGATGAATCTATTGTACCAAAATATTGACAGCTGCTTTCCAACATGGGAGGCTGCCTTCCATGCTCAGCAAACTCCCCATACTTTTGACGATAAAATATTTCAGTAGTCTCTTGTGCATTGATATCCATTACCTGTATGGTTTGCATAACAGGCATGTAAACAGCCCAGTCAATAATATCAGCTGCTATTGACTAGCTATTTCTGCCCTGAAATAGTAATGTCAAGCTCCAATTGATTCATGTCCATGCACTGTGTAAACACAATTTAAAATCAAGGTGTACAAGACAGAGCACACACTGCAGTTACCACGTGGAGTAACCCAGGGGATGCACTGTAACACAAAGCTGATGTACAAGACAGAGGAAGTCAATAAAATGCAAGGTATGATTTGCCACCAAAATATCCCATTGACTTCAGCTGCTGTGGGCTGCTACAAAGCTGGAGTCTATTCTTGTGCTACCAACAGTAGTTCCCTGCAAGCCACAAGGAAGGGCAGTGAGTGAGGGCACAAAATGCTTGGGCTGCCCAGGAGGGTGATGTGTAGCTACAGCTCTGAGTCCAGGAAAGGACAGTGCCTGGGACAGAAGGATGCTGTGGCTACCAAAAGACCTCACTTTCCCTTACAGCACACAGAAGAAACTAACTACCTTGCACAAGTGACTAAAAAAAAAATTTAAAAAAAAAAAAAAAATTAGCTTACATGCCATGGTCTGAAGTATTTCATAGAATCATATCAAATTGGACTCTTAAGGATCATGGGGTCTAAATCTCTGCTCCTCATAAAACTACCTAAAACTAAACCATATAACTAAGAGCATCATCCAGATGCTCCTTGAACTCCAACAGGCCTGGTGCTGCAATCACTTCCCTAAGCAGCCTCTTCCAGCAAATGGTCCCCCTCTCTCTGCACACACTCCAATAGTTTGATGTGCTCATGTTAAGGTGCCCAAAAGTGCACACCATGCTCAAGGTGGAGCTGCACCTGTGCAGTGCAGAGTGGGGCAGTCATCTTCCTCAACCAGCTGGCTATGCACTGCAGGACACAGGTGGCCCCTCTGGCTGCCAGGACAAACTTGACTCATGTTCAACTTGCCACTGACTCAAATTCCCAGATCTCTTCATGGGGCTGCCTTCCAGCCTCTTATCCCCTAGACTGTACATATAACCAGGGTTACCTCCTCCTAGATGGAGACTCCTGCACTTGCTCCTGTTAAGTTTGACAGTGCTGGTGGTTGCCCAGCTCTCCTCTCCATTCAGATCTCTCTCTAAGTACCCTCTATGCCTGAGGGAGTCCACAGCTTCTCCTAGCTTAGTATTGTCAGCAAACTGACTCAATGTTCATTGGATTCTTCTGTCCAGATCATTTATAAAAACATTAAAGAGCACTGGCCCCAAAACTGAGCCCTAGGGAGTGCCACTAGTGCCTGGCTACTAGCCTGATGTAACCCCTTTTACTGTAACCCTTTGAGCCTGACCCATCAGCCAATTGCTCATCCAACATAACAAGGACTTGTCTGGCTGTGTGCTGAAGAGTTTATCCAGGAGGATATTGTAAGAGACAATATCAAAAGCTTTACTAAAATCCAAGCCCATCACATTGACTCGTTTCCTTTAGTCAACTAGATGAGTGAGCTTGTCATAAAAGGACAGGTACAACTGTCACAGGGTAATGCTCACAGACTCCTCTAGTCTTTTCTGCCTCTCTTTCGGTACCATCACAAAACCTCTGTCAACATTTCCCTGCGATTTTCTCAGATGGATTTGCTTGCCTATTAAGAAAAATAACCCAAACCCTAAAGCAAACTGCCCAGCACAAACATGACCATTATAATGGCAGCTTGAATGAAAACAGGTGAAAAGAAAATCAAATAAGCAGATTGGTTTCTAAATAAATAAATTTTTAAAAATAAATTAACAGAAAGAGTTCCTTCAGCAGGATTAAAACAAACAAAAAGACATTGCAGCTTTCTTCTTGTCAAGTCAGGACCAGAACCTCATCCTGCAGCTCTGCAGTTCCACAGAGAAGTTTCACTCATGGTCTCCACTGGTGATGAGAGGCCCATATTTTATCCACCAGCACCCTGATGCTGTAAGATCTCTGTGCCCTACATTTTTATCTATTGAGGGCTCAGCATCTAATGTTTTCAAGGAAAAAAAAAAAAAAAGGCAGCTCAATGATGAGAAGAAAAAGATACCATAGAGCAGCTGCAGCTGTAATTGGCTGAAGGGCTAACAAATGACCTAATATTCTTCTAGCTGGGATTTATCCAGCTGCTCACTGTTCTGATTAAATAGGACTAATCCATCACATGGAAATTGCTTTGCTGGTTCAAGAAATAAACTTACCTGTTCCTTAATTTGTCTTTAATTTTATTATTAGAAGATAAAGCTCCATTTCTCTAAGCCTAATGTTTGTTCTAAATTATTCATGGGTAGTTTCGTAAATTCGCACATAAAACTGCTCCCATCGAGCTCTCTTGTGAAGCTGCTGGTTCTGATCTTTAGTTAAAGTGGGGAATTAAAACAAAGCACTAAACCTCCCAGATTTCTCTATCTTGAATGTATTTCATACAACCTACAGAGCTTGTTCTAGTATTTGACCTCAGCTCCCACACTTACAGTTTGACTGGTCATAATTTGTAGGTATTGATTTTACACTTCTGATAAATGCTTTGCATTCCAAGATGAATATGCTCAATTAAATGGTAATCAATGGGGTGTTTTTTAAAGTAATTTTGTCTCCATCCTTAGAAACAATATAAGAATAATGCTAAAAATGATGGAACCTTCACCAGTCCTCACCTTGTTTCAGTTTTCTTTGTTGATTCGACTTCTCAGCATCCTGCCCTTAACTCCTGGCTGGCAGACAGGCTCCCTTCTGAACCCCTCAGTGTGGACATACCAGTCACAGGCCACCAGCTTTTTAGCTGATATTGTGGTGCTAGGTTATAGGCTGGACTTCGTGAGCTTGGAGGTCTTTTCCAGCCTTGGTGATTCTGTGATCTTTTGGTGCAGTCATGGAGCATTTCTCATCTCTAGGAATGATACAAGTGTTGAGGTTAGAAGAGACCTTTGAGATCATCAAGTCCCACTTGCCCTCCTAGAGCTTGCAATCCCACCACTAGTGCTAAGTATCATCATCATCTGCATCTTAGTCTCCCTTGTGCTGAGGAGAATAATGATTCAAAGCCCCAAGTGCTCTGCTATCAAAAGAAGTAAATCTTTTAGTATCAGTCCCTGTACTACAGTGTATTGTACACCTTTTGCTAATGTCACTGGGCTTCAGCAAACATTAGGGCTCTAGTGTTAGTAAATATCACTTGATCTGTTTTTGAGTCCTGCCAGTAGAATATATATTAATAAAGAAAAGGGGGAGAAAAGGAAAGAGAAAAGAAGAAATCAGTAAGAACAGTACAGAAGCTTCTATTACAAAATGTGAATGCACTCATTGAGCAGGATATTCCTTTTCCAGTGACATTTGTAAAAGCCAGTTTCCAACACTGTGTGTCTTTTTGCACTGAAGCAGACAGTAAATCTTCCCTATCAAATCATTCAAGAGCTTAGCATGAACACAAACAAACAAAATATTCAGTGGAGCAGAACTTTTGGAGTGACCTGCACCAATCTTGTGTTTCTCTTCTGCTCCATATGGCTAAGGTCGCATTTGAGGATCTCACAGCAGTTCAGGGGGTGGCTGTGGCTTCAGCAGGGACAGGGTAACTGCTGCAACCAGGAAAGAAAATGGAAATGATGGAAGGTTCTTCAGATGGGCTTGTTGGAATGGACCCATTAAAGAAATAAAAGGCCAAAGACTGCAGAGTTTATAATGTAAGCCTCAACTTTCTAATCTCTCTTCATTGCAACACAATGTGATTTAGCTGCCAGAGAACTAGAAGAGCAATCAGAGCTGTAACAACTTGTACTTCACCAGATGGTTATGTCAGAAATGGCCTTTACAAGACTTAAATGGCCAGATGAAAGATCACATTTTGGTGAAGTGGAGTCTGGTAGAGATCTGGTAGAACACCTTTTGCAAGGTGCAGGTCCCAGCATTTAGAGTAGTTCACTGGTTCACTCCGTTCGAATTAAGAATCAGAGACTTATTGCAAACTGATTGTTTGTAGGTATACAAATAATCAAAAGGATTAGAGGAAAGAGCATCAAAATGTTTAGTCTTAAATTTGATCTATGCCACTGTAAATGAATTCAGTGTGTGCAGTTTGGGGAAACCCTGAGACCTTGCTTCCCCATCTGCTCAAAAATGAAGGGGGGAAAAAAGAGAAGACAGTTTTATCAAAAGGTGCTGTGGATTTTTAAATGCAAGTGAATGTTATTACTGGAAGAGATATGTTTAGATATTGTCCTTCAGCAAGAAGCTCAGACTTGTGCAACCTGCAGCCTCGCCTGAGGAATCACCAGCCCTGGGTTCATTTGAACATTTCTGACATTTGGTCCTTAACTCTTGCGGACATCTGGGAGCCCCTTGGGAACTGAGCCCTCCTGGCAGAACAGGAGAGCCAGCAGCAGTTCCAGGGACTGGGTTGTTCCTGGACAAAACGAGCGTTTTCTAATGCTAAAATTGGTGCTAGTCAGCTCCCTGCTAAGATCATTCCCCTCTTGCTGTTTTCATCTTGAATCTTATGAAACCTGTGCTCCATATAAGGCTCTAAGATGGCAATTCAAGGCTTTTACCACCATGAGCAACAGAAGCTCACACAATTGTGATTGTTAAGCCCTCTCAGGCAAGTGAAGCAGGGAAAAAATGTATTTGAAGGTTTTAGTAAACTCATCTGAATTTGCCACTTTGGATAACTGAGCACTGCCATGAGGTGCCAAGGAGAGACTAATACATGCTACAGATCTCTTGGTTTCCATAAATCCAATCTAATAAAATTGACAGATGCTGTTTTACCTACTCAAGTGATTCATGAAAGGGCTGAGACTGTAATGCTGCAACAAGATCTGCCATCTGTGCTGGGGTTTTGAGTTCTCAAAAATAAAAAGGACTGACTGGCCCAAGAGTGGTGACAGCACATGATTTGCTTTGCACAAAACCAGAAGCTTCCAACCTTTGCCTAGAGAGCTAAGAGAATTAATGGACTTGCTACTTTTTTCCAGTGTGCACCCAGGCTGTTACTTTAAAAAAAAAAAAAAAAAAAAGAAAAAAAAAATAAAAAAAAAAATTGAAAGGAAAGGGAAAAATCAGGTTGGTTTTTTTTTTTTGTTCCCCAGGTTTCCTTTTAACATCTTGTTAATTGGCATACATTTTTAATGACAACATTAGCGGCGAGTAATAAGAAGTCAGCAGGATCTCCACGTGGATAAATAACAGCACGCTAATGATAATTACATAAACCTTCTGTGTAGTGACATGTGGGTCAGGAATTGAATTTGCACTCTCAAATTAAATCATCTATCAGGTCCCCACATCGTCAGTAACAAATGTTACTGGTAGGTCTCATTCTCCTGTACTCAGAGCACTTCTGTTTGTTAACATCTGACCATGGATAATGTTTCCAGGCCGAAGCTTGACACCTGATGGTACTCAATGAGAGTGTTGATTGCAAAAGGATAGCGACACTTGAGTTTGAAAAAAAGGCTTTATTTGAGAAACTTAAGAGAATGGAAATTCTGCTTTGTATTCCATCATTTAGATGGGCCTCTCTGATGACAAAGAACAGACTTAATTACCTCTCTTTACAGTTCCATACCTACCTAACTGCCTTGCTGAAATGAAGTCCCCTATTTGGAAAGCTTCTAACAGTGAAGATTTAAAGACCAAGCAAAGAGTTGCTGAATTACTGAGATCAGACCAAACAGGGAATGATTGAAGTCAGATGGAAAGGTTGCCTTTAGTCTCAGGGAAGATACACAGTTTTACATCTTTTTTTTTTTTTTTTTTCCCTCAACATAATGAGCTATGCTTGCTTGTTATTGTAGAACAAGCTGACAAAGTAGCTGAAAATAGTTCTGCTAAGAGCAGAGCATGGTGCTTCCAAACAGGACTTTGTTCTGTGGCACCAGGAAGCATTTGGCAGAGTAAGTCACATAACACAGGCTGTTCAGGAACCCTGAAAACAGCATCTGCTCCGCTTTGCTTTAGGCACAGGTAGAACAACAGTTGGCCTGCAGAGCCTGTGGTCCTGAGCTGCACTGACATATGAAAAATAAAAGCTAATCTAATACCTGTCAGGCTGACCATAACTGGCAGCATTTGTGTAGCTGGGGGCTGTGTGGGAGAAGGTCATGAGTTGCCCTGAGCAGATAACAGCTCTGAAAGTGATGTGAGCAACCCATTGCTTGTCAAGGCTTTGGTGGGGAAGCAACCTGTGGTGCCACTGCTCAAATGCATTTCAGGAAAAGCAGCAGCCACAAAGGGCAGGGGACACAGAATCATAGAAAGACCTTTAGAGGTCATGTAGTCCAATCCACCCTGTGGTCAGCAAGGACATCTTCAGCCAGATCAGGTTGCTCAGATCCCTGTCCAACCAGACCTGGAATGGGATGGGTCTTGTATCACCTCTCTATGCAACCTGGGCCAGTGTTTCACCACCTTCAGTGTAAAAAGTTTCTTCTATCTAGTTAGCTTAAAACCATCATCCCTTGTCCTTTTACAACAGACCTGTCCTCATCTTTCTTATAGGCCCTCTTTCAGAAATAAAAAGCCATCTCTTCTCTTTTCCAGGCTGAAGAACCCCAACTCTGTTAACCTGTATTTGCAGTGGGTGTTCTATGCTTTTGAGCATTTTTTGTGGCTCTCCTTCTTGGCAATATGCTCTTGGGCAGATATATGGAGGAATCACATGGAAGGAGACACTTTGGACCATAAAGGTCACCCATCACAGAGTTCACCCATCACAACCTCAAGGGAATGCAGCCCAGGGTGGCCTCCACTGGATCAAGGAGCAGCAGAAAGAACCCATGAGGCACAACACTTTCCTGCGGGCTCGTAGAACAAGCAAGGAGTGGAATCCACAGCAAAAACAAGGCAAGGAGGCACCAGTAAGAGAAGGAAGATGTTTGCCTTCAGATGTGCCTGGGAAAGAGGAAGGCAAGAGGGTAACCTCAGTCTTTGGTTCCTCATCTATGTGCCCCCCTCCCCAACAGCTGAATCAGAAGATGGAGTTAATTTGCAGTGAATCAAATAAAGTGAAAATTCCCCCAACAGAAAAGATGTAATGAAACATCCTGTCAAGGCTGACTTACAAATTTACAATGGATGATGAAGAATCTGCCATAAATCCTGACACTTCAGCATCTCTTTACCATTTATCAGTTTCCTGACATTGTTTAAAACATATATTTTAAATTGCTTAGTTTAGCTTCCAGTGAATATTGTTACATCTTCAACAGAGTGAGCTATTAATAATCCACATCAACTCACCTCTTTAACCATCTCAAGTATTTAGTTACTATGAAGCTTCAGAATGTTTTGTCTTCAGATTTTCCAGTTTCCAAGCCATTCTGCAATCACCTGTCAATTTGTTGCCAAGTTTTCAATGTTCTTCACTAGTTATGGGCACCTGAACTGGTGGAGTTTAGCAGCAGATGCAGACAGAAATAGGTAACACAGTCTCTACTATCCAATTTACACCAAAACAGGATTGTCATTGCCAACAAGATATACTAATTTGTTAAACTCAAGTCTATTAAATCTGATGATCACACGTGGATGGGTAATGCATTTTTAACTCAGCCTTTGTGTTTGCAAAGTTTACCTTGGAGCAATATTTGCTGTGTTAATTTGCTATGCTGTTGCTCAGCTTTCATGGAGGAAATACCAATGTCTTTTCACAGGTAGCACAGGTACACAAGCAGTGGTGAAATCATCTTTCTCTCTTTTTTTTTTTTTTCTTTTGATTTTTTTAATGCATGATCTATTTTTGGAAGTATACTTCTCAGAAATGGTAAATTTAAGATAGGGTTAATTATATATCAAAGTGCAATATGCATTTAAAGTTTAGTAATGGGGAAATGTAGCCAGGAAAATATTTCAAGCAGTGTGAAGAAGCATTCTCTTCCCAGAATATCTTGCTCATCTTAAATACATCAAACTTGGTCTCCATTATCCTTTGGAGATGAGCATCATTGGGAAATGTTTCAAAGACCAAACATATCCTGGGTTCATCAAAAAGCTGGCAGCTGACAGGTCTTGAGCAGTTAAACCAGAAGAGTTAGAGCAAAGGTGGCAAAGGCAGGAGACAGCATCACCAGAAGAGTCAGAGAAGGGAAGGAGATGTGGAGGAGAGGCAATCCAAGGGTTAGGAAAAGAAGTGGAGAAAGGTTACATTTGTGAGGCAGAGGAGAGACACTGAAAAACCAGGAGAGTTTTCACTGTACACGTCGGCGTCTGGGAAAAATCTCTAATATTGAGGTTTTGCAGAAGACAACAAAAACTTCCAAATGCTTTTAGACACCAGAGAAAGAATTCTTTTCCCTGATTGAGCTCTCCTTTCTGACTTCTGTCTTTCAGAACTACAGGTGACAAACTACATCTTCAGAGAGAGGAAGAGAACAAATTACATTGGAACAAAGTTCGGGAGATAGATGTGTGGTGCTGAGGCCAACAGTATAAGCAAAGCCACATCTGAATCTCCCTCCTGAGAACACAAATGTGCAAAGCTGCTGAATGAGGGAAACTGCTGAGAAACACAACAGTAAGGAGATTGTGAATCACATCTCTAACTATGGGATCTTGCACTTAAACAGCTTTCCAACAAAGCACAGTAGCAAATGAGAGAAGGAATTGTGTAGCCTCAAGATTAAAGGATGAAAAGATTATTTGCACAGGCTCAGCCCCACTCTTTGAGTTACCATATTGCTGCCTGAGGTCTTCAAGCTAGAAGTGTGTCCATAGTGCACATGGAGTGAGTCCGATATGCCCAGGACCCATCAAAATTGCTGATGACCAAGGTACACCCCTAGAAGGGCTCCCTGCGTGCTTCTGCCCTCACACACCACTGACACAATTCACAGACAGGAAATAAATGCTGTGTATCTGGACAGACACCTTGGCAGTATCTATGATAGTAAATTAAGAAGTATCCAGGACCCTAGCCAGCATCAAATGTGATTGTCCCTGCTAATACACAGTGGGAATATCCTCTGAGGTTCTGGCCTGCACCAAGAAACACCATTCCAGGATAGTTCTGAGATTGGCTCTGCCAGTTGACCTCACAGCTCACAAGCAGTCCAGACACACATAACTCAGACTGAGCCAGTATGACCTGCTGGACAGCAAATTTTGGGCAAGATCCCCCCGTCTCCTAGGGCAATACTCTTCAGAAGTGTCCCCATCTAGCCCATATCTGTGGCTAAACTCTAGCAGTTGCTCTATCAGCCTGGGACCCTGCACCCAGAGGGATCAGGAAAAGGAGAGGAGACCCATGTGTTGAAATTAAAAATGGATTTAATGAAACAGCAAAATTAACATTAATATCTATGCTAATCTAAAGTTATACTCATCCCAGTGAGCACAGGGCAGACACAATAAACAGAGAAGCAGTCCTCAGGAAGAGGAAGAGAAGGAATTTATGTGCTTGTGCTGTATAACACAGCTGCATTCCCAGATATTTTGGTGTGAATGCTGTGAATCCATCCACCTTTTAGTGGGAGGGGGAATGTAAAGTATGCCAACAGCTTTGAGGGTGTGAGCAGGTAGACAACTAAATGGTAATCATTTCAAAATAGAAGAAAATATTATTGTGTAGAGCCAAGTAATTTATTAATAAACCCCCATCATTTAAGCAATAATAAACCTACTTCTCCCTGCCATTGAGCTTCAGCAGCAGAAAGCTCACTTGTACCAACCCCGCGTTCTTTAATAACAACTTATATCAAGCAGCAGGAGGATTCTTTCTAAGGCACAAATAAGGAGGGTTTACATTTCTGAATGCCTGATCAGCATTGATTTCTTTTACATTGCTCCATCTGCCAAAGCTGAGACCTGTCCTGCTTGGTAGAATGACAGAGAATTTCTTTCTTTTCTGGAACAGCCGCTCCTTGGTGAGGTGCCAGGGGACGTCACTGCACCCGGCTGATAGCAGCAGCTGCAGCATGGGGCTTGCTGTGCTTCACTTGGGTGTTCAAATCTAGGGGCCTTCTGCATGTGCATGTCAGTTCCAAACAAATCTCAATCTATTCTAAGCACAAATAAATAAATAAATATCTCCAAACATAAACAATGTCAAGTTTCTTTCCTTTCTGTGTGTGTGCTTTGAATTTGTCTGGCCACCAAATACAGGGTTCTGTTTCATACACACATGAAGTGTAGACACTGACACCTGGGAGGAATAACCTCCTGCACCAGTACAGGTGAGGGGGCTGACCTGCTGGAAAGCAGCACTGTGCAGAAGGACCTGGATGTGCTGCTGGACAAGCTCACCATGAGCTAGTGATGTGCCCTTGTGGCCAAGAGGGCTAACAGGACTCTAGGGTACATGAAGATGAGCGTAGCCAGCAGGTTCTCTTACCTCTCTACTCTGCCCTGGTGAGCTCACATCTGAAATATTGTTTCCAGCTCTGGGCCACCCACTTCAAGAAGAACAGGGATCTATTGGAGAGAGCACAGCAGAGGGTCATGAAGGTGATTAGGGGACTGGAGCATCTCCTATGAGGAGAGGCTGAGAGACCCAGCTGGGGCGGTTTAGCCTGGAGAAGACTGAGAAAAGATCATATGAATGCATATAAATATCTAAAGAGTGGAGGTTAAGAGGATGGGACTGGGCTTTTCTCCTTGGTGGCCAGTGACAGGACAAGGAGCAGTGGGTACAAAATAGAACACAGGAAGTTTAACTTGGGCTTAATGAGAAGCTTCTTTACTTTGAGAGTGACAGAGCACTGGAACAGACTGCCCAGAGAGGCCATGGAGCCTTTTTCTCTGGAGGCTTTCAAGACTCACCTGGATGCATTCCTGTGCAACTTAGCAGGAGGGTTGAACTAAATCATCTCCAGAGGTCCTTTTCAAACTCTGTCACTCTATGATTCTGATTCTCATGCACAGGGTGACCCAAAACCATGTATCAACTTCAGAGGAAATAATTTTTTGCTCTCTGACAAGTGAAAGAGATCTTTATGCAGGTAAAACAAGCATTAAATTGATCCCAAATCCTATCATTGTCAGCTGGTTCCCATTTACACTTCCTAACATTGGAGCAAATAAGTACAAGCTGTGTAGCCAGGGAAAACTAGCCAAAAACACTGCAAAATGTGCAATGAGGTAGGAAAGTGCAGCTGATTGTAATTCCCTGCTTATGACAGGTGAATTAGCACTTTGAAATTGTTTTCCTACAGTGTCTAAAAGGGATTTACTCTATTAGGCTCTTCAGTTTTTATACTGTACAGACATCATCATCATTATCACTCTGTTATTTTACTATAGTTAGCATTTTAATTCTTTGTTTGTTTGTTTTCAGGACTAAATTTAGCTTGATAAAAAGGTGTCAAAGCACTGTTTTATCTTTATCATCTTAGGGTCATAGTTCAGCTCTTGTATATAGTATATTACTGATCTTGAAATCCATTTGATCTTCTGATTTTTAGGACTTATTAATAATGGTAGCTATTTTAATATGTAGTAAAAAAATTACTTCGTGGGATTGGGTTGTTCATTTTTTTTTCCTGCCTGTCTTTCTTCAGTTCAACCAAAGGTTAGAAGAATCAAGTTAATTTTACTGCAGAGAAATAATAAGTATAGTTAGAGGACAGCTTTTAATAATGCTTTCTGTTCACAAGCACTTTTTTTCTCCAGGAAAGGTAGCACACAGAAAGCGATATAGTACAAGCATGTAAGGGTGAAATCAGAAAGGCCAAGCACAAATTAAGTTTGAGCAGCAAAGGACATTACAACCAGCGAAAAAAAAAACAACCCAAAAATAAAGGTCACTCTTGAAATACATCAGCAGTAAGATGAACGACAAAGTATCAGCTGGACAGATGCTTAATGGAGAGAGAAAGCCACCCTAAAAATGGCCTCTATAACCAGATAATTAACACAACTGGTACTACAGACAAAAAAGGTACCACCTCAGCCTTATCTAAGTTAGAGAGCACTTGTGTGAACTGTACATTTAAAAATGCTCTGAGCATAATGGCAGAATAGAACTTGTAGAGGTGACTTCTGCCACAGGGCTGGCAGGAGTTGTCTTCCAGAACTTGTGAAAATGGGGAATGCAAGGAAGAGTGGGAGGCATGAACAGCATAACCACCTAGAAAGGTGGAGGAGGAGTGAAGCACATTAGTATCATCAGCTTTGGTTCACTCTCTGGAAAAATGTTAGCACAAGTTCCTGGTTTATAAGCACCCTGAGAGCTAAGAAGTAAACCAGCTACGATCAACATGAATTCATCAAGAGGAAGCTAGGTCAGCCCAGTCTAACTGCCTCCTATACCAGCCCTGTGGACCAAGGAGCAGCAGATCTCATGCCTCAATTTCAGTAAAGCTTTTAGCACCACTTCCATGACATTTTCATAACTAAACTGGAAAAATATGGTCTAGACAAAACTGTTACCCACTTAGTCAAAAGTGGGTGGAAAACCATTCTCACACAGTCTTAGTAGCAGCCATAGCAGAGCCAGTTCTGGCATGGCTCCAGTTCCTTCCAGCGCTTTAGTTGATGGGATGGATGATGGGACAGCAAATTCTGAGCCAGAGACTGGGCTTGGTAACCTACCCAGGGCCCTTCCAACAGGAATTACTGTCCTGTGACAGCGTGGTCCTGATTTTCTGAATTTGCAGATGATACCTGCCTGGGAACTGCTGTTAGCTTGCTGACACATAATCTGCAATTTAAGATGATCTGAACAAGCTTAAGTTGTGATTTAAAAGCTTAGGATTGCACTAGGAGCTGACAAACAGAATATTTAGAAAGAATTAATTATTCAAATACAGGATGGAAAAGAAGCAGCTAAAAGTAGCTTTACTGGGAAGGGTGCAGAGGTTAAGTGGGACCAACCTGAACCCAGGTCAAACAGGCCACGGACAAGCCAAACATTTTTCTGGGACACAGGAGGAGAATTTCAGCTCCTAAAGCATTTAAATCATTCCTACCTGTCTGCTCAGCCTCAACTGAGATAACGTAGCTACTCCTGGGAAGAGAACAGCAGAAAGGATTTGGACTAACTGGAGAGAGCCCACAGAAGATCAATGGCAACGATAAGAGGCTGCAAAACATGACCTATAAAGCAAGGCTGAGCATTAGGATTGTGTAGCTTAAACAATGGAAAACCAAGAGAGACAAACGAACAGCCTATCTCACAGGCTGCTGGAAAGAGGAAAGGGAAAAGTTATTTTCAGTGTCTGTGAAGCATAGATAAGACTGAGTGGTTTTAACCAGCAGCCAGGCAGATTCGGGTTAACTGTGAGGCTAAGCTGCCAATATAAGAGCAGTGAAGTGCTGAGCCAAACTTGCCTGGTGACTGAGGGCCCCATGGGGTGGCTGACCCACATTGCCCTCTGCAGCAGGCTGAGCTTGCTGGGAACAAGCAGGGACAAGCTGGCCTCAGATTTCTGGCAATCCTACTTTTCAGCCCCTATAAAATATGAACAAAATCACCTCCTCTTGCAGCACCAGAAACAGCCATATATTAAATCCTGATTTACGTGTGCCTCACAGCCCACTTTCCTAATGCCTTACTCTCCTCTGGCAGTCCTTAGATAATTTCTCTTTCTTTCCTTCCTTCTTTCTTTCTTTCTTTCTTTCTTTCTTTCTTTCTTTCTTTCTTTCTTTCTTTCTTTCTTTCTTTCTTTCTTTCTTTCTTTCTTTCTTTCTTTCTTTCTTTCTTTCTTTCTTTCTTTCTTTCCTTCTTTCCTTCTTTCCTTCTTTCTTTCTTTCTTTCTTTCCTTCTTTCCTTCTTTCCTTCTTTCTTTCTCTTTTACTTCTTTCTTTCCTTCTTCTTTTTTCCCCCCATGTCACAATCATCAGATGTCAGAGAAGCACCCCTCATGACTGACACCTCACACATTTTTTCCCATTCCTCTCAAGCTTTATTTCACTTTCTGCCCAAGCCTCTATAGATTAAACCCTCTTTTATTAAATAGTCAAGTGCCAATGGCACAGGTGTACATATCAGTCCTCTTTGCAGTCACCTGCACACTTTATACACATCTTGATATCATTGTATTATTTCTCTCAACATCTAGAATCATAGAATGGTTAAGGTTGGAAAGGACCTCAAAGCTCATCCAGTTTCAAACCCCTGCCATAGGCAGGGACACCTCCCGCTAGAACAGATTGCTCAGGGCCTCGTTCAACCTGGCCTTGAACACCTCCAGGGAGGGAGCAGCCACAACTTCCCTGGGCAACCTGTGCCAGTGTCTCACAGAAGATCATAGAATCATAGAATGTCAGGGGTTGGAAAGATACAGAATGGGGAAAGGCTGTTCTTAGAATCAGTCATAGAATTGCTTTAATTGGAAAAGCATTTTCACGGCTAATGTTATTCTTTTCCCCAGAGACTGCACATCCTTCTGCACATGTGAGTAAATGAGTGAAGGGACAGGCACTGAGGCTGTGCACCATCACCCAGAGTTACTCCTTTAAAAACCAAAACCCACACAGCACTTGCAAAGATTCTGCATGGTGGATACTGGGCTGAGAGTTCACAATCACGAGGTGTGAAAAAGTGATTTGCTAGATAGATGTGAGCTGTTGGGAAGGAATCAGAAGCAAATAATACTCCTAACAGCAAGGTACAATATTTTTGTTTAAAAATAAAAGATACCTTCTCCATTGTATTAATATCAGAGGTACTTTCTTTACTCAATATAATGTGATTTCTTATGAATAAAAATAATTATCCAATATATTCAGCTTAGTTTCTGATGTTTCTTCTCATGGGATCTTAATCTGTTCTCTGCATACATGAGGATGGAAGAAAGCTCTGAGCTTTTTGTTGGCAAGACATGGAGGTAAGGCTTTGAAAGCTGAACTAAGCTTTATGAGATCAGGACAAAAAAGCTAGAACAGAAGGGCTTTAGCAAAGTGACCAGTACCTAGAAATTCACATTTATTCAGGGTGTCATCAGCTTCACATAGTATCCGGTTATTTCTTTTCCCATGGATAGGCAAAACAACTGCTGACTCTCTCACCAAGAATAGGCACCTCACAGGCTGGGGGCATGACTTTAAACTGCTGTCACTTGACTGAGATACAAGCAGCTCAGTATCTGCTATAAACATCTGCTATCTGCTATAAACATCAGTATCTACTATCCATTTGGAGAATACCAGTGTCCAAGTGCCAGAAGTATCTCAACGAGTGTTGCTCTACTTCTGTGTCTAGCTCAGTTTCCATAAACCCCAGCTCTGCTGCTCTCTCTCTCCATGAGCAGGTAGCAGTAGGCATCAGTGCCTGTACCTGTCTGTCTTCCTCACCATGAAAAGCTGTCTGCAAGGTGGTGGTGCTCAAAGGTGCTGCTGTTTGGTGTTCTTTTTAACTGTAAAGCACGTCACCCAACAGAGCCCAGGCCTGGTATCCTGCAGCATACCCTCTGCACACTCTGCAGTGACAATACCTTCGGGTCTGTTTGTGGAGCACCTCCAGACAAAGAGCTGTGTTGCTATTTCTCTTGATCCATGTGCAGCAAAGGAAACAGCAGGAGGAGGGGAAAAAAGATTATACTGGCTCTGGCCCGGGGAAGAATTTTTTCCAGTGTATCAGTACTTCAGTTCCATAGACCACACAACTCAGACAGTGCCAAGTGCAGGAAAGGATGATGTGAGCTGCAGGGCATCGCTTCTATCGAAAGCCACATTCTAGGACTGGGGGGGAGGAGGGATTGTTTTCACTACGACTCAAGCTCCACACCAAATAAACACAAACCCAGAATCCCTGTGCACTCGTGATTGGTTTCTACTGCTATGTGCTTTTTGCTGAGGGACAGAAAAACTGAGGAGACCACAAGCAGCGTTTTCTCCTGATGCCATCTGCTGGCTGCACTGCTGCGGGAGTCTGGGCTGCCCTAAGGAGAGCACATGGGCTTAAATCCTGAGGCTTACCTTGCTAATACCTGAAAGGTCCTTAGCAAACCCCACAGAAAAAAACTAAGTACTGATATTTTTTAAAGATTGAACAAAAGCGTGTGGAAATATTTGTCAAGTTTTAAAAAAGCATAAAGACAGAAAAGGACAAAAGTGAATATTGAGCAGATTTAACAAATGGATTTGGGTTACGTTGTGTAGACAAGAAATAATTAAAATAATAATTAAAAAATGCTGCTCTTTTCAGAAGCAGAGCTGGTCTCTGGTCTGGCACAGCCTCATACAAACCTAAATATCTAAGCAGAACAGAGTAAGCTAAATAATCTGCATGGCAGCACAAGCTGAGGGAGTTTGCCAGCTGGGTGTGCAAAGAAGCCATTGGATTACAAACTGCACAGTTTGGTACTTTCTTTTTTCTGGATATGGACAGATTTTGGCAGCAGGGGCTGCTGTCACTGCTAACAAGACCCTCAGATGGTGCTACAGTTGAAATAATGACAACAGGAGGCTGGACAAAAGATGCTGCTCTGGTATTTCTGAGTACAGACAAAAAAGCTCTTTGCTGCCCACCCACTAACACTTGCACCTTAAACACGAGCACTCAAAACTCTCTTTGCATGGCCACACAATGACAATTGTTAAAAAAAAAGAAATATTTTAACTTCATGGTTACAGAATCCTCAATTCAAGGGCCTTCCAGACTTCAAAAGATAACTGGTTTGGGGAATATGACAGAAACTGCTTGCCTTTCATGTACCATGGACATTAGACACCTTTTGCTGTGAGGATGAGAAGTAACAGAGGTGCACATCTGGATTTTGTGGTTGTTGTTAAGCACATACTGGGGTGGGCTGCAGACAGAGGCAAAGTACTAAAATACACCCAGCATTAACTACCAAAAGCAAGATTAATCACTTCCATCCACAAACTATTCTACTTACAACAACTTCATATACAACACCTAGGTTTATTTTACTAGTATAAGATGATTAATACTTGTGTTACACCAGAAGTTGTTCAAACTGCATCTTACATCATAGTAATTGAAGATCCTTTACAAAGGACTGACTTTTCTCTCACATTTCTACTTCATCAACCACCATACATACAATGGATGTGCACAAGCAGGACCTCCTGCCTAAGGCACTCAACATAAAATAAATAAACAAGTGACAAATATTATTTTACCTCTTTATTTTCTTTTTTTTTTCCTCCAGAATATTTTAATACTGAAGCCCAAGTTGTTATTTCCGAGGGATAGGGAAGGGGAAAAGGAGAGGGAGAAAAGTTATGAAGACAAATTCTTTTTATTTTAATTTATGGTTTTGTGAATGGTCATTTCTGTAGGCAACAAAAGGTTGTCTTCTTTAAAAAAAAAATAAAATAATAAAACAAACAGCACCATTAAAGGAAGCATGATCCCTGAATTCTAAACAAAACACTGTCTTGAAACAAAGAAATTGCTAAAATGCTTGTTTCACCCAGTCACCTCTGGTAGGGTAACAAAGCAAAGCATAACAGCATTCAACTGTGGCAATCCTGCTGAAACCATCTACACCCCCTTCTGAAGATTCAGAGAACCACTTTCTGAGCTTGTCCTGTGGGAATACTATTTTCTTTGGTAGAGGACTGAAGGAGGGTATTCACTTCACTGAATGGGCATAGAAGAAATGTCTCTGCAGGTGAGGGATCTCCCCAACAAATCTGTACTTCTCATGCATGGTAGGTACGAGTGGATTTCACACTGCTGTTATACTGCAGGAGTAATACTGCCCTGGGAAGGCATAGAATGGCTAATGTCAAACAGATGTAAACATTCAGAATACTGACCAAAAAAACAAACAAAAAAAAATTTACATATAATAAAAAAAAAAACCAAACCAAAAACCAACCCCAAAACCCTGTACTGGAAATGTGAATCGAGTTAAGTTTCCGTAGAGCAGAAAAAATATTTTACAGCAGTACAAGAGAATTATGGCAACAAAGTAAAGCACTTTTCTTGTAACATTCATGAACAGTACAAATACAACAAAGTTATTCTACGGACTAAATTATTCTTTAACTATCAAATATAGTACAAAGCGAAATATTATGTGCTATAAAAGAAGCAGCTCCTTAAATTAGACTAAAAAATGCCTTTTCTCTTTTTTTTTTTCCTCTTTTCTTTCTGTTGGCTTTACAGTGACAAAGCATGATGACAGAAGACAACAGGATTTCCTAGATTCAGAAACATTTAGCCACACAGGTCCATGATAAATCCACTGAATATTCTGTTGTTTCCCCTCCCCTCCCTCAGCATTCTGCAGAGCCACAGAAGAGGAACCCCTGCACTGCTGCCAGGAGGCTGCAGAAGTCATTCAGTGTCCAGAGCAGGGCCGTTCGTGTGTGTCAGCTAAAATGATCCCTGTTGGTGACACTTCTCAGCTCATCTTGAGAGTTTATCCTGGTACTTCACCACACCTTGGAGAAACTGCCAAACCAGAGGCTACAATAAGGACTCTGAAATTGTGCGTGTGTTTATAAGGGGAAGGGGGTGCAGCATAAGGTAATTTTACTTCAGAAATTGCATTATAAAGCACCATATGCACCAGCTCCAAAGCGGTGCAAGGAATTGCAGGGCCCTGAAAAACCATCTGCACGTTCTGTAGCTTACCCTGACAACATGCACCACCCTCAAGAAGAAAGTCTATAGTACAGAGAATAATATATCTTTTTGCTTTATGGCTCAACCTTTTTTTTTTTTTCCTTTTTTTTTTTTTTTAATCTTTTAAATGCTATTTCGTGTACTAGACCTCAGCAGATAAATAAAATGCAATCAGGGAGCATCCAGTTCACCATTTCTAAGTTATTTTTTCTTTAAAACATTATTTCAAAGGGAGTTTCTGCTTGGAAAAATTAATCCAGAACAGAAACACACACTAACACACACACTGCAAATGCCCTAATGTTATCTCCATATCTCACAGGTATGCAATTAAAAGAAAATAG
>VWYK01097861.1:46380-58606 GCA_013399775.1 Semnornis frantzii
AAGAAAGAAGTCATTGTTGACCTCTAAGTGTGATTGTGTTCATACTGAAGACCAAGGGTCAGTCTGCACCAAGTGTCTGTGTGATAGCAGAATCCAAGTGAGGTTTGCAGTCACACCAGGATGCAGTCAGGCTCCTCTATCACTGTAGTTGCTTTTGAGTATTTCAAATACCCTAGAACTATAAACCTGTAACAACACTTCACAACTGCTGCTAACTAATTGGTCAAATTAATTCCTGGTGCAACTCCAGTGACTCCAGACTGAAAGGAGTGGAACTGCACTCGGGAAGTTTGGTCAGTCATGTAACATAACACAGCACCATCCAGTCTAATGCCATTTTAAATAGCATTTTACCGTGACCTCACACATGCAAGTTGCAACCCTGACATAAAAATGACAGCATGACATGAGTTGCCTAACCACATTAGTCACACTCTCATCCCTCAAACAAAGCAAAACTATTTTGTGGTCGGAATTTATTTCTGCATGATGTCAGTCAATACATGAAGTATCTCAAGATGCAAGTACAAACAAATAATTGACTTATGTGCTGTGGACAGGAAAACCTGAGCTAGAAATAAGGATTCCCAGCAGGCTTATATAAACATAGGTTACTAGAAGTCTAAGACTGGTTGTTCTCTGTATTTGCAACAGAAGTATCCTACCTCTACCCAGTATAAATACAATGCAATACAATTCCAATACAAAGGCTCCTCAGATACAAACCTGATATGCATTAACTGACTACGCTCATGCTTACTCATGAGTATTTTCCAGCCACTGTTTGCCAGCAGCTGGCGTAGCACTGAATGCTAATTTTCACGTGGTTACTTTTAGGTTTTTGCTTGGCTGGCTTATTTTCCTACCAGAAAACCTGAAAAGTGCTGAGAAGCCATTTCTTAACTCACATGCTGTATTAAGGAGCACTTTTGTATAGAAAAAAAAATATATATTAT
The DNA here is from genome assembly GCA_013399775.1 of Semnornis frantzii. Taxonomy (NCBI): domain Eukaryota; kingdom Metazoa; phylum Chordata; class Aves; order Piciformes; family Ramphastidae; genus Semnornis; species Semnornis frantzii. The sequence goes on from VWYK01097861.1 coordinate 47,337, forward strand.
TGTATCAGCAACAAATTTGTTAGTGTAATTAGAAATGGCCTTTGTACCACACAGTGTCAAAAATAATATTGATATGTTGCTAATTACAATAAAAGAGAACATCAAGGTGCACCATAGAGTTTCCTGTGATAGGAATGTATGTTGTAGTTATTCCAGCTCATTTTTAAGACAATAAATGGCATTTATCATGTTTGTGAAAATGGTCCCACAAGGAAATAAATGTCATTCCTCCACTCAGTAGAACCTCACTAATAAGCACCCATGTCAGGGAGACCATTTGCAGCTTATGAATAAATACACAAGCAGAGATTATATTTAAAACAAATCATGTACAATGTAGTATATTTTTCATTTCCTAAATGCAGTTTTTATCATTCACATTAATATTTCAGAATGCAACAGTAAATTGCATCGCTAAATCCAAGCAGTATTACATCTCACACATTCTTAGGATCATAGAATCAGTCAGGGTTGGAAGGGACCACAAGGATCATCCAGTTCCAACCCCATTGCCATGGGCAGGGACATCCTACCCTAGATTAGGCTGGTCAGAGCCTCATCCAGCCTGGCCTTAAACACCTCCAGGGATGGGGCTTCAACCACCTCCCTGGGCAACCCATTCCAGGCTCTCACCACTCTTACTACATTGCCCTCTGAAAACTGTGGAAGGAAAATAAATTTTCTTGAGCAGACCATCAGGTCTTTGGATTAGTGAGGTTCTATTGTAGTGGCAAAACTAACATTTCTCTCTGATGCTGACATCTGGGCAGACCCAACCAGGTATTGGCAGACGGATGACTTGCGCTCCACATTTTGTGTTCTTGAAGTGGAAGCAAAAAAACATCCAAGGTATTTTCACCTCCCCAGCAACTGCATGTGCTTTATCCCTTTAGAATATTTTCCTTTTAGGTGAATAGGGCCCTCAAGTCATCAGTTTTATTCTCTGCTGTTGTGGTGGCTAGCACATCTGGAATGCAGCTATAGTCCTGAACAGAAATACAGTACTGGATAAATACTGAAGGTTACTTCAAAGATGCAGTATCCCTTTAAAAAATGACTTTTAACTTCCAGATGTCTAAAAAGTAGAGTAAGGGGTCTGAATTTATTTCAGAAAGAAAAAAAATTAATAAAAAATCAGTGTTGTAAGTAATTCTATGAATTAATTTATCTGGCAAAACTCTGAGCTGTTACTTAAATAGAGTAAATCATGTAAAAGAAGAAACAATTGATCATCAACCAATACACCATCAGAAGCTTTCCTTATCTATTAATCATAAGAATGCACCATTTTTAGGCTATGGAAAGGTTAAAAACAACAAAGTCTGACCCTATGTATATATATTTGGGACTGACAAATCGAATGGATAGATCAGAGAGACAAATAAAGAACATTTGAGCAGGTACAGGAAGAGAAAAGAAGTTTCTAATTCCCAAAAGAGAAGTTGCTGTCTCCAGACTCTACTGAAGCCTATGTGATTCCAGTGCTGCTCTCACTAACCCATCACATAGATAAATCTTTCTCAAGGAACTAACAAGAAGAGATGATGAGTAAGATTTTTGTTCCACAGGCTCTGGCAGGCATGCAAGTAAGCTCCTCTAAGTCTTTTCTTTATTTATTTTTTTTCTGGGTGAAGTATATTTTAGCCCTGGATAGTCAAAGTCAATTGAAGAAAACAATCCTGCCAGCAGAAAAACTGCCAACTGATTTAGAAGCTGTGCTGGGTGATAGCCCACACCCTGCCACTACTACCCCACTGACAACACTTGCTACTCGATGTGTTACTTATTCTTCATAGTTACTCCACTTTTTGCAGAACTATTCTTCCACTGATCTTTCACCTGCAGCTTGCATCAGCTATCAAAAAGTGGAGAAAAAAAATGTGCTGCGCTTTGTGCAAATAAATACACACAATGAAAGATGCATTCATGCCTTTTTTTTTTTCTTTTTCTTTTTTTAATCACAGCAAGGAAGCTCATAGAAGCTTCAGTAACAAGGCTGGTCTGGTTTTGTTTGGTTGGTGGGTTTTTGGTTTTTTTTTTAATATAATTTAACATCTATTTCTCAGATTTCCTCTTCTTCCCAGCAAATGGCACGCAGGAGGGAATAACTAAATTCTGAATGCACCATGTGGGAGAACAAAAATATACGGGGGGGGGGGGGGGAGAAAAAAAAAAAATGCGGGGGGGGGGGGGAAGAAAAAAAAATAAAATCAATGAGCTTACTACAAACCATCAGTGGCCTAAACTGCTCCAATTTCTCCATGCCTTTGTCTTGCTCTCTCACACTGCTAAGGGATACTGCATCTTTGATCCAGCTCCTACCGCACCACCAGGCAAGCTACACACAGTTTGGAGGGCCCTATGCAGTCATCGTGGCAGAAGGCTCCACAGCCCTTGCAAACGATCATGGCTTTCAGCCTGCACGAGCATTTCAGTTCCAGCTCATCAGCATTGCTGCTGTCAGCAAACTTCTGAACTGGGAGCTGGGCATTCTGGTTAGACAGGCTGGTGGCAGTGGTGGAGCCACTTCCTAAAATCCCAATCGATTTCTCGATGGCAGACGCTGCCCGTTTGAAGCTTGTGCTACCAAAGTGTATTGTTGGGTAACTGCCACAGAGCTGCTGTTGCTGCTGCTGCTGCTGCTGCTGTGGGTGCTGCGTCTGGATTTTCTGAGCACTGAGTTGGGGAAAAGGCTTCTGTGGCTCAGAAAGTAAATAGGAGGAGAAATCTGCGCTTTTTAATGCAAACACTTTTAACTGTTCTTTCACTTCGTTCTGATCATAGGAAGCTTGTTTCATGCCCAGTTCGCAGCTGCTGCTTAAACCTTCCTCAAAAGAAATAGGTTCAGATTTTATATTGCTACAGATGCTTGCTGGCTGAGGCCAACTAAGTCTTTTAGTGGTTTCCATAGTAACTGTCGGTTGTTTTTGATCAGAGGGGACTTCTGCATTTGGGTGAGGAGGGGGAGGAGGTGGCAGGGGTGGAGGGGGAGGAGGGGGATGCACTAATGTTTTACTCTGCAGAGTTTGAGAGGCACTGGCAATGTCATCACCTTCCTTAATTTGAAGATTAGGGGAAAACACACTTCCTAGCCTCAGCTGGTGAGCTGCTGTAGAAATATTCACATCTCCCAAGCCCTTCTGTTCCAGGTGTCTGCTAAAAGCAAACGCGTTGCAGCCAGGTGGGCCTTTTGAAGTAGATTGCAACAAAGCTGCTGTAGGAATGGGGCCTCTTGCAGCCATGGACATTTGGTAAAAATGCTGTCTGTGTGAGGTACTAGCTTCTGCATGAAAGCTGCCATTTTTATCCATGTGAAATAAGCTCTGCTGGAAACTGCACGAAGGCAATGGCCTCTTCTGCTGCTTGATCTCCGGGCTGTGAGCGATTCGGCTCTGAATGGCATGTTTGTTCAGCCATTCCTGCTTAAAGGGCTGGCCATGCCCTAGCTGGTTCATGCTGGAACTAATGACACACGGAGCCACTTTAACATCTGTGTCCATTGACACCTTCCCAGGCTCACATTTAATCTGAGCATGTTCCCCTACAGTCCTGGCCATCCTCTTTTTGGGATGGTTTTCACGCTTTCTGATCTGCAGCGGGGATATGCTGCCTGCTGTGAATCCTTTACCATCTGGATTAGGAGAGTTGGAAGGATGCTCACCAATATTTCTCTCGGACACTGCTGTTTTACATACTGAGGTAGTTTGCAAAGGCAAGGGAAGCCTGTTAATTTCTAGTTTGGCTCCTGACCTGGGCTGCGGCAGCACTTTCTCTAAAGGCAGATTGCCTTGCAGTAACTGTGTCACCAAGGGGTTGTTGGCCTCCACTGACGATAAGCGACAGCTCGAGCCTCCGGCACTGGAAACCCTCTTTAGGGTTTCTGTTGTCAGGGACAGGGAGTCTTCCATGGAGTCCGCGATGGATGTCTTGGAGGTCTGTGGCGGCTGCGTGCTTGTGGCCATCTCTGCTGGCTGGGCAGGCATTTCAGGTCCTGTAAAATCCTCCGTGTCCATCCTGAAGCACTTGTCAGACTCATTAGTTTCTGATTTAACAGGAACAGCGATGCTCGTCAGAAGGCTCCTGGGCTGCAGTTCTGACATCTGCGTGTAACTGGAGGGTTCGGTTTTGACACTTTTTAAGCAGTTTTGCTCTGCGTATTCCTTATGCTTACCGGAGTTCAAATGGCTGACCACTGGCTGGTCAGTGCTCATCGCCTCTTCATCATGCCAACAAATCCTATTGTTAGTGTTATACTGATTGGCACAGGCAGCATCTGCTTCATTTTTAAACGCTGAAGGACCTCTTAATTGCTCAGAAAAACCTTGGCTGGGGGTAACCACCTCAATTAATTTATCTTGAGGAGCAAGAGGCACTTCTCGAAGGCTTGAACAACCTGCCTGCAAGTTCTTGCTGTCTTGCTTCGCTGTAATGGTGATAAAGCTGGAACTGTGCTCAAGGCTTTCACTAGACACCACTTCAGGCCTGCTTATGACAGACACCTGAGGACAGGCTATACTTTGTAAGGCAGCTTCTGTCCTTACTGGTCTGTTCTGCAGGTCAATGCTGTTGTCTGCATTTTCAATAGAAGAGGAAAGTGACAGACTGGAATTCATATTTGTAGTGTGGTCAACAATGACTTTGCAAGGTATAGACCTATTCATGGCAGTTTGTGTGAAGTTCACTGGCTGAGATTTACCAGAGAGATCCATTCGGTTGCGTGCTCCAGAGCTTTTTTCTAAGAGATCAGTATTTAATTTAGTAGCATTATCATAGGAGCTTATTGTCACCATGTTACCAGTAAACATTGACATGGGTGCCCTTGCCACAGGCTCTGCTCCTGCAAGGGCCTCACTGCAACTTAAAGCTGACCTAACGGTGGTGTGAATGGAGACAGTGCTCTGCTCATTACACCCAGTTATGGCTATCTTATCAGAAGGAAATCTGTTGGTAGTCCCCACCGGGGGAATCAGTACAGAACTACCAGAGAGATGATTTGGCAAGTTATGAGCAATAGATGAAGCTGGCACAGTGGCATAATGACTGGAGACTGCGGTATTCACATTGCTACTCGGTATCGGTAACCTTTTGTCGTCGATGGCACCGGGCAAGACAGTGCTGTCTATGGAGACTGGTACACTACTGCCATCTACACATTTTGGTCCAATGGCTATGCATGGAGTATCAGCCCCTTGGATGGTTTTCAGCATATTTATGTTACAAGCCGAAACTGCTGTGTTTGCACTGTCAACAGACATTAAAACAGAGGATTTATCAACAGGACTTGCAAAAGAAAGTTCTTTAATTGCTCCAGACATAGCAGTGCTGCAAACAGACACAGAGACTGAATTTTTATTATAAAGCACTGGCACACTGTTACTTTCAGTAGAGGTAGATGAAATAACTTTCTCACACAATTGTGGCATAGGTATATTTTCATCAGAACTGTGCACAGATATCTCAGTAGCAGTTTCTGGTAACGTGGCCGTGTTAAGCGACTGCTGCAATAAGGTGGTAGTCTCGCGGTGATGAGCAGACTTGTTGCTGGGGGACCTGCAGTTAGGATTAACTATAATGACACCAGTAGAACCTTCAATCTTTGTGTCAGTAGAAGTTGGTATCTCCAGAGAGGATGAGGTACTTTCCTTTGAGCTGAACTGTGACTTAGATTCTTTATTAGTCTGGAGCAAATGAGCTCTGGCTTGATGTTTTGCAAATAGCTTGGCCTTCGTTTGCTCCTTGATGTGTGCCAGTGTTCTTGTCTTCCCACCTTCACATGGGGTCCCCATTGCTCCAGAGACTATGCTTGCAGCTGCTGCCACGGCTGCTGCAGCTGCAGCTTCTCTTTGGGCTCTCGCTTGCTGTGCTCGTGCTTTGATATCTGCAAGAGTTCTAGCCCCAGTGTTTCTCCCACTGCTGACCGATGTACTTGGGGAAACTCGAGGCTCTGGTTTAGAAACAGGTTGGCTCTTGATGATAAAAGGTGGTCCAATTTTTGAAAGCTGAATCTAAAGGAAGGAAAAACACAGCAATTTTAATGACATCATCAACTCATCAAAGTTACCAGCTGTCTTTTAAAGAGCAGGGAAAGCTAACAAAGGGAGCTGCTGTTCAGTGCATCCACACGACAAAATGCTAACATTTAATTCAGTGGTTTATCATCCTGTGGCATGAATAACTGACATTGTATTTCCTTACTCACACTGATCCTTCTGACAGGGAAAAAATGATTGAATTGGATGACAGCATGATGCTTTTGTGATATCATTTGTGTGATATCACAAAAGCATCTGTGTTCTATGCAGTGCATCTAACTGAGAAGATCGAGCAGCCCAGTGCTGTGATACTCAAATTGAGCCAATGACTAAGGACATGCTGCAAATGTGTGAATGAATAACCATCACGTAGTGCTCCTTGGTCTCCAATGACTAATACATTAGGAACAGCCTGTCTGGACAACATATCTTGCCTTGAGATAGGATGCAGCAGTGCCTCCATTGAGCCTGTTTTCCATGGTACACCGCAGAACACTTTAGAGTGATGGTCTAAACGAAATGACTCACCAAAGGACACAGCTGTTCCTTTCTCACTCACGACTTTAAGAGACTTGCACATCTCTCTGATACCTCCCATACTACTGCATTTCATAAAATGAAATCCTCCCTACCAATATTAGCGGTGAAAATATTGAAGTTTTAAATATCTAAAACTTGAAGCCAAGTAATAACCTGCAGAATCACTGGGAATTATTAGCATGTTTCCAATTAGGATAAGAGATCAAGAGTCCTGGGTGAACTTTATAACTCATACACTCCCTCAGAATACCCAAAGGTTGGCAAGAAAAAAGTCAATTTATTAAAAGAGACACAGGTGGTTAATGCTGTGTCTTCTATTCTGAAAAGAACTGAGACAAAAACTAGGCAGCACTTGTAGAAAAAGTAGTCATAATATATGGCAGAAAGTAGGAGCCATACAGCAGAGTGGCTTAAGAGAACTGGGGTTCTTTCTCCTCTTTCAATTACAAAGGGTAGGGGTTTGTTGGTGAGATGGCCCAAGAGTCAAATATTTGTTACACAAAAATTGATAGTCCAAGATTATTTTTCAAAATGCTTTCCAGTTTTCCAGAATTCTCTTTCACTGGCTGGAGGCTTCAGGGAGATTAAAAAGCTCTTAAGATTCTGCTGGACTGATGGCATCTGATCTTCCGCAAGAGATCAGTGGAAAGCAATATTAAGGTGGCACTGCAATACATGACCATTTATCTGATCATACAACTCTGTGCTGGTCTGGAGGACTAAAATACTTCACTTTTCCTTTAAATGTTTGGTTTATAAATAAGCACTAATGTCTAATGTTGTAAGGCTTTAACATTTCAGAGAATCACAAAACGGTAGGGGTTGGGAGGGATGTCTGGAGATGAGCTAGTCCAGCTCCCCCTGGCAAAGCAACATCACCTAGGGCAGGCCACACAGGAACACGCCCAGGTGTGAAAGAATATCACAAACTCACAATTTCTATAAAAACCATTTTGCTTTCTGACTCAGTAGCAACTTGCTTGTTTCCATTTTGCACCACCAGAACCACTAAAGCTGTAAGTGCTTGATTATTTTTATCATTATAGTCATGACCTTTTTTATTCCCTAATGATCTACTTTCCTTTGTGCTTAAAGTGATTTGAATTTATTAGGCAAGATAGAGATGTTCCAAATATGAAAGCATGTCACTAAACTCAGAATGGGCTAACTTCCAATTGCATCACTGCTCATAAAATAGATGAGTTGAAATACACTGCCGCACTAGAGATGAAAACAGTTAGCCTATTTGCCCTCCTGGGCAAATTAACAATGTTCAGTGATTGCAGCAGTTAAAAATAAATGCAGAAAAAGGCATTTCTGATTAATCAGGTACTAGCATTGCAAAGTCAATGGCTTACGTTCAGCAAATTGGATCTAAAACTTGGCTGATGTCATCATGTCCAAAATGGAAAGGGTCAAAATGTTGAGCCTATACAGAACTAAATCTATGGATCCCTCCATTGGGGAGGGAGAGAGAAAGTAGCATTCAACTGGAATTTACTGTCTTTCATAGGAAAGTGACATACTGAGAAGTATTTATTATTGTATTTATTACTGTATTAGTTATTATTACATTTATTATTATGTTAGTTGTGGAGTCTCCCTCTCTGGAGATATTAAAAATCTGCCTGGATGCGTTCCTGTGTGATCTGGTGTAGGTGATCCTGCTCTGGCAGGGGATTGGACTGGATGATCTTTTGAGGTCCCTTCCAGCCCCTAGCATTCTATGATTCTATGACACTATTTGCTCAGTTAGTGCATCTTTGTTATGTTTTGCTTTGCCATCAACACAGATACCTCAACGTACATCAATCAGACACTTTCCCCTGATAGGCAGGTCTGTCTCCAGTTAGTTCTACACAAAAACTTGATGCTTCAGCCTACCCCAAGCCCTGGGCTTGCAAAGAGATCCCCAGCTATTCTGACTCTAGGTTCTCCTGCTGGGCTAAGGCATTGGTTGTTAGTATTAGTATGGCAACATTTATTATCCATGCTTGCTGAAGAAGTCGTCTGCAGGAGAACAAGCAGATAAGACAGCTGGGCAATTAGACAAACAAGCAGTGCTGTGGAAACAATGGGGAAGCTCTTGAATTAGATTAAGCCAGAAAACCTTCCCTCTCACAAAAGCAGTTTTGTATCAAAGACCTCAGCTGAACAACTATAGGTATGTTTACATTGGAAGTAATCTGGCATGGTAGGAATGTAACAGCAAGGTGAAGTCGTCAGTGCTAACATCCCTCACACCTCCACAGACCCCACGACATGCACTACCTGTGTCTTGCCTGCAGTCAGCAGGGGGGACACAACCAACCTCTAGTTTCCCAGTCAGCCTGATTATTCATCACTTTACCTTCAGGGGTGGAACTCGGGGCTCTTCTCTGGGCGGCTGATCTTTCTCAGATGGACTGGTCGATGAAGCACTACGGCTAGGCTGATCGTCATCTATCCTAGCTCTCTTCTCTTTGCAGATTCCAAAGCTGTGCTGTTCTGCTGTCTTCCTCTTTGGGATCTCTGGGTCTCTGCTTTCATTTCTCCCTTCAGGTGATTTTGTGGGTTCTAATGATTTTGAAGAATGTGAACTCTCTAGACGGCTTTGGGTGCTGCCCGTTAGCTTGTGAGATTTACTTCTGCACACTTCGGAGAAGGAAGCTTTCTCTAGAGCTGAGGTATAGAGTTTATCATGTGGCTTTGATGGAAGCAGTTCGCTATTTTTGCCAGCTGATGCTTCTGATAAAACAGCCACCTCTGGTGGCAGGAGTGCACCTTTCTTGTCACCTCTTGGCTGAACACTGTGACTTTTAACTTTGATCACCTCTGGAGGAGAGTGTTCTGGGATGGAAGCAATGTAGGACTTCTCAATTTCAGCATGTGATTTACATGGCTGATGACTGAGGTTTTTGCTTAGAGGTTCTTCCAACACTGAAGTATCAGGTATAATTGTCAGTGGAACAACTTTCACATTTTCAGGGGCACTCTGAAGCTGCTTTGGCTGAACAACAAGAGTCTCTTCTTGAACCACCTTAGCAATGGCAGAGCTTTCCTCTTTCAAAGTGGGAAGAGAGTCTTCCAGCAAACATGGTGATTTCCTCTGCTGCAGAAGAAGTCTTTCATTGTTTGGGGAATTAGAAACTGGAGACGTCTCTGATGGAAGAGGCAAACTATTTGCCACAGATGCTTCAGAAGTTAGAAGAGAAGACACTGAAGATGTTTCTGACGTTAAAGGCAAATCAGACATTGGCGATGTTTCTGATGTTAAAGGTAAATTCGAAGCTGGTGATGCCTCTGATGTTAAAGGTAAATTTGACATCAGAGATGCTTCTGAGGTTATAGGCGAGGTGGACATTGGAGAGATTTCTGACATTAAAGGAGTGTGCAAGTTTTCATCACCAGCCTTCTGCTGAATATCACCCTCAATGTTTTCAGTACTGGACACTTCGGACAAGCAAGCTGTTTCAAGAGACGCTGGAGTACAGGGCTCCTCTGACGTGGACTGAGTGTCTCCTCCAGGAGATGCGATACAGACACATGGCCCTTCTGGACTCACAGAGGAGAAGGAAGTTTCAGAAATGCAGGGATTCTCAGACAACTGCTCCTCAGGGTCACTCTGAAGCTCCATGTCCACCGCAATGCCTCCACCAGCGAACATGGAGCCTTCCAGACCAGCATTCTGCATTTCTGGTGCAATTAGCTCTTTTGCGGACTCGGAATCCTTCTCTGCTGTATCACTGAGAGAGTTCGTGGAGGAAGCTGATTGTGCTGGTGATACGCAATCCTCCAGCTGATCTATCACAACTGACATCTCCTCCTGAGGGCATTCTGACTTCAACTCCACTTTAATTTCAATGTGAGGTACAGTATCAGTCACATCATTCATCATGACACAGGAGTCAGTGCTGTCTGCAAGCTGTACTGCCTCTGTTTCTTCATTTGTGCCAGCTGGACTTCCCGACTCCTCAGAAAACTCGTGTTCTGTTTTATGGTTCTCCTCCTGGCATTCACAAATACTTGTCTCAACCTCTTCAGCAATCTCCTCTTGAATGACTGATTCTTCAGGTATGAGTATATCCTCTGAGTCCGCCGCTACATCCTTCGCAGGAAGCTGTTCCATACCACAGAGAGACGGACAATAATCTTTCTCTGCTAAAGGTGGAATTTTAGTGCCTTTCTCTTCTTGGTCATCAAAGGTTGCTTGCTTAGAAGGCCCAGGTGTGCCAGAAGATCCACATAAAGAATTGCTTTCATCCTCATCATTGTTCTGCACTGCAGTGAGTTTCATTGATTCCCCTCTTGACATTCCCAACCTAAGGAAAAACACACAAATGAGAAAGGCCTTTTCATCACAGCCATGATAAAGGAATGAGATCATCTTTCTCACCCACAACTTTTATTTACAAAAAAGGACACAGAGTTTAAAGCAGTGGTTTGGTTAAGTGGTATCTGAATAATTTATACAGAGTTTTATGTATTTTGGAAACCTCGCAGCCCAGATTTTCTTGCCAGTGTTAAAAAACTTGGATTTTTTTTTTTCATAAGGTAATCTATTATTCATTATTTGACTATTTGGCACTCCAAAGAGATTAAAAAAAAACAAGCTACACAGACTCACCACTACTCATACTCTGCTTAAATTTCTGTACTCTGCCTTTTTTTTTTCTTTTCTTTTTTTTTTTTTTTTTAACAACCCGACAATGCAATTAG